>JASDQU010503848.1:99333-144332 GCA_032191745.1 Picea mariana
ATGACCAAATTCATTAGACAATTTTCATAGATCAGAACAAATAACTTTCATGTCCAAAGGTTCAACAGTGAAACATATCCAAATGCGCAATCGAGGTAAGATAATACTTGAGAATATGAGTTCAGTACAACATTTAACAATCATGCGATAAACCAGTGATCAAGTATCAACCAAACACGACGACAATCTAATCAACTAAAGAAGTGTTTTCACACTTGCAGTTGTGAAAACTGGGTTGAGATTGAAATGTAATGGTCGCAAAAATAAGAACAATGTCTATTAGTACAATGCGACAATGGTTTCGTCGTAATACGACGAGGGGTGTAGGCAGCTTTTGAGAGCAATCGAAAAAAAATTGGGTTGGCTGCCAACAGGTATGTGTTATATTCTTTGCATGAGTAGTAGTGTCTACGTTGCGCCGAGCGCATAGGGGTTCAGGGGCAACGCCCATTAGAAATTTTTTCCTCGGGAAACGTGTCGCATTTTTGCCTCGTTTTCGTGTTGCCTCGGTTTTTGTGTCCATTGTTGGGTGGTTTTTCATCACATGGTTTTTTTTCGATGGTTTTCTATTTACGGTTAAGGAATTAGGGTTGTTGACTAATCCAGGTCATTGGGTTAGGGTTTTTGATGTTGTTGGCTCCTATATATATATATATATATATATTGTATTGTAAACAATGTATCACTATGAATGAATATCGAATATGTTGATTTTCCCGATTTGGGTTTCTAGGGGCAAAATCTATGTGTAATGTTTGTATTTTCCATTGTATCTTTTATGTTCTTTTACTGAAAATCTGTTTGCAGTAAATATTGTACAAGGTTAAAATCTACATTTGGTATCAGAGCTTTGTTGGCTTCAGGGGAACGCCTTTGTGGTTAAGGGTTTGGCTCGAGACTGTGATAAGACTTGTTATAGTGGGAGATATGCGGTATTGATTTTTCAGGTGAAAAGAAATGCCAAGCAATTCAAAAATGGAGATCGAGAAGTTTAATAGGAAAAATTTTGAGTTGGGGAAGCTCAAGATGAAGATTTGTTGGTGGACAGAGATCAGTGGATCGCGGTAGATCCAAGTACTGCACCTACAGGAACTTCAACAGATGACTGGAAAAAGTTGGATCGGAAGGCAAAGAGCACAATCTGACTGTGTCTCTCAGATTTAGTATTATTGAATGTGTCAGAGGAAGATACAACTAGGGATTTATCAATCTAAGTCCCTAGTAAATAAACTATTCCTGAGAAAGAAGTTGTATAACCTGAGGATGAGATATGGAGACTTGGTGGCAAAGCATTTGAACGCCTTAAATACCGTGGTAAGTCAGTTAGTATCTGTTGAGATTAAAATTTTAGATGAAGATAAGTGTATCAGTTTATTGTGTTCTTTACTAGACTCGTGGAATAGTTTGGTTGTGGCCATAGGTAGTAATACAACTGCCTTGAAGTTTGATGAAGTGGTCTCATCCTTGTTGTCGAAGGAGACAAGACAAGAGAATATGGAAGGACAGAGCAATGAAACATTATTTGCAAGAGGATGTTCCCAGGAAGGAAATAGATCTAAGTTCTCAAGTGGGATATCTAAGTCTAAGGGTAGATCTAAATCTCCCAGAAAGTTTGTAAAGGTATGTTGGAGACGTGGAAAAGAAGGGCACTACAAGAAGCAGTGTAGATCCAAAGTTGAAAAAAAGAAAGGATCTAAAGAATCTCCTTCTACAGAAAAAAAGACCTCCAAGGAAGAAGGAGGGGATGTGTACTTGGCTTCTTCAAGCACACATGAAGATCATGAGGCATGGTTGGTTGACTCAGGTGCATCCTTTCATATGACTCCCCACATGGAGTGGTTCTATGAATATGAAAGGTATGATGGAGGTAATGTTTTCCTAGGTGATGATTCGACAACTAGAATCATAGGACAATGAAAAGTCAAGTTGAGGCTCATATATGGAAGGATTACAACACTCCCTTGTGTTCCACACATCCCGGGTTTGACCATAAATTTGATTTTTGTAAGAAAAATGGAAGATGTAGGGGTAAAAACAATATTTGAAAAGGAAACCTGCAGGATGGTTTGAGGAGAAATGGTGTTTTTGAAGGGAGTTTGGTTTGGAACTCTGTATAAGTTGCAATGAAGCACTATTAGTGATGGGTGTAATAGTTCCATTGTTCCTGATATTGTATTTGAAGAAGAAAGAACTCCAACAGACTCTAAAGAAAAGGTTATGTTGTGGCATCAAACACTAGGGAATATCGGAGAGAAGGGTATTTGACTACTACACTGTAAATGTACGGTTGAAGGTATGTCTAACTTCTCTCTAGTTTTTTATTTCTGTGAACATTGTGTATATGGGAATCATAATTGGGTAAGATTCCCCTCTGATGCAACGAGGTCAGAAGGTATTTTACAGCTAGTTCACAATGATGTTTTTGGACTTGTGTCAGCCCCATCATTGGAAAAATATGTGCACTATGTCTCATTTATAGATGACTTCTCGAGGAATACTTGGATATATTTCCTCAGGAATAAACATGAAGTCTTTTACAAGTTTAAAGATTTTAAGGCTCTTGTTGAGAATCAAACAGAGAAAAGAATTAAGGTGTTGAGGACAGATAATGGCGGAGAGTTATGCGGGAATGAATTTGAAGAATTTTGTAAGAAGTGCAGTATAGAAAGGAAAAAGACTACTTCATATACACCTCAATAGAATGGAGTTGCAGAAAGGATGAACATGACATTGATGGAAAAAGAAAGGTACATGCTCAGTGGTGTTGGGTTAGGGGAAGAATTTTGGGCAGAGGCAGTGGGCACTGCATGTTACCTGGTCAACAAATCACCCTCATCAACGTTGGATGAAAAGACTCCATAAGAGGTATGGACTGGTAAGAAACCTTCTCACACACATCTCAAGGTATTTGGTTGTGATGCATATGTTCATGTTCCAAAGGAAAACATGATTAAGCTAGATAAGAAGGCTGAAAAGTGTATCTTTATTGGATATAAAGATGGTCTCAAAGGTTATAAGATTTGGAACCCAGAAACTACGAAGGTAGTGTATAGTCGAGATGTGGTATTTAGAGAAATGAAGGATGTTGTTAAACATGAAGTCCTACCAAGTAAGGAAGAACTAGAGAAAATAGAGTTTGATTTAAAGGATGATGAATTAGACTCTACAGAAGAACATGAATCACAAGAAGAAGATCCTCATACTCCAGTATTGAGGAGATTGGTTCGAGAAAGAAGGCTATCAGAAAGGTATACTCCATTTCATTTTCGTTCAAATTTTTCTTTGTCTATTACTGATGATGATCCTAGAACTTTCAGGGAGGCAGTGAATTGAGAGGATGGAAATATCTGGAAAAAAGCCATGGATGAAGAAATGGTAGCCTTAGATAAGAATGAGGCTTGGAATCTAGTAGATTTTCCAACTGGAAGAAATCCCATTGGCAGCAAATGTGTATTTAAAAAGAAGATGAATGCAGAAGGAAAAGTCGAGAAATACAAAGCTCGGTTAGAAGCAAAGGGTTATTCCCAAGTTGAGGGAGTTGATTTTGGTGAGATTTTTTCTCCTGTTGCCAAGTTAACCTCTATACAATTTATGTTATATGTTGCTGCTGCATTTTATTTTGAAGTAGAACAGATGGATGTGAAGACAACATTCCTACATGAGGATCTGAAAGAAGAAATATATATGAATCAACCAAAAGGATTTGTT
The DNA here is from genome assembly GCA_032191745.1 of Picea mariana. Classification (NCBI taxonomy): domain Eukaryota; kingdom Viridiplantae; phylum Streptophyta; class Pinopsida; order Pinales; family Pinaceae; genus Picea; species Picea mariana. The sequence goes on from JASDQU010503848.1 coordinate 103,042, forward strand.
GTGAAGGGAAAGAAGGAGTTGGTATGCAAGCTGAAAAAGTCCCTGTATGGTTTAAAACAATCACCAAGGATGTGGTATACAAAATTTGATACTTATATGTTGGGACTTGGTTTCACAAGAAGAAAATAGGATCATTGTGTGTATTTTAAATTATTTGGTGATCATTTGATTTATCTGGTTGTATGTGGATGACATGTTGCTGATAGGAAACAACAAGGAGATTATCCAAGATGTGAAAACTCAGTTGTCCTCTAAATTTGACATGAAGGATCTCGGTGCTTCAAATTTCATTTTGGGCATGGAAATAAAAAGAAATCGGAAAAATAGGAAACTATGGTTAAATCAAAGAAAATATGTTGAGACAATATTACAGAGGTTTAATATGCAGGAATGTAAACCGGTCAAGGTTCCTATTCATGTTGGTGTAAAGTTATATGCAGATCAGTGTCCCAAGACACAGGAAGAGGAGGAGGACATGTCTCGTGTTCCATATTCGAGTGTTGTTGGTAGTTTGATGTATTCAATGGTTTGTACTAGACAAGACATTGCGCATGCAGTGGGAGTTTTGAGCAGGTATATGTCAAAACCAGGGAAGCAGCATTGGAAAACAATAAAAAGGGTTTTCAGGTATTTGCATGGCACTTCTAGATATGGATTGTGCTACCAAGGAAAATCGGGATTGGACAGAGTGTTGGATATACATGGCTTTGTGGATGCAGACTGGGTTGGAGATTTGGATTGTAGGATATCTACAAGTGGGTATGTGTTTAACCTGTTTGGAGGAGCAATAAGTTGGATGAGAAAAATATAGGCTGTAGTGGCACTTTCAACTACAGAAGTTGAATACATGGCAGCCACTCATGCAAGTAAGGAAGTAGTATGGTTACAAATATTGTGTTCAGTTATTGGTTTGGTACAACAAGATGTAAGGATAGATTGTGACAATCAGAGTGAAATTTTCCTGGTGAAGAACCCGACTTATCATTCAAAGACAGAGCATATTGATATTCAATATCACTTTGTGAGAGACATGGTTGAAGAAAATAAAGTATTGTTGATGAAGGTGGACACTTCAAAGAATGTTGCAGATTCATTAACAAAATCTGTGAACATTGAGAATTTATCTTGGTGTAGAGGATCCATGGGCATTGTTACCCTGGATTATTGATTATGTAACCCTGTAGCCCCCTGTATGCAAAGAAAACAACAAGTGGGATAATGTTGGGTATGTGTTATATTATTTGCATGAGTAGTAGTGTTTGTGTTGCATCAAGTGCGAAGGGGGGCTAAATCTCCCCGCGTGGGGGTTCGGGGGCAATGCACCCGAGAATTTTTTTTTCCTTGGGAAACGTGTTGCATTTTTTCCTCATTTTTCGTGTTGCCTCGATTTCCGTGTCCATTGTTGGGTGGTTTTTCGACACATGGTTTTTTGGCGATGGTTTCTATTTCTGGTTAAGGAATTAGGGTTGTTGACTAATTCATGTCATTGGGTTAGGGTTTTGGATGTTGTTGGCTCCTATATGTATATTGTATTGTAAACAATGTATCACTATGAATGAATATATAATATGTTGGTTTTCTCGGTTTGAGTTTCTAGGTGAAAAATTTCCGTATAATGTTTGTATTTTCCATTGTATCTTTTTTGTTCTTTTACTGAAAATCTGTTTGTAGTAAATATTGTACAAGATTAAAATCTACAATTATAACCAAACACATAAGAACTCAGGTCCCAAACCAACCTTACTAAATATACTCTCACTATTGTTCCAGATTCAGTTCATTGTTTTTCTAGATTAGTAATTGTCAATTCATTGATTCGGTTAATTTTTCTATCATTCCATATTTTAGTTATGTTCAGTTACACAAATGCATGATCTATTCTTAGAGAAGGGCTCCAATCCCTAGAGGCTAGGTAGTTAGTTTGGAAGCATGAATATCTTAGTGAGGATGCAGAGCTTAAGTAGTGTACATGCATACATGCCACAACCATTCTCCAATTGGGATGCATTAACTCAAGCATTGCATTGTTACCCATTTGGTTAGGCATAAGGCTTAGGGTTTGAGGATGCTTCATACTTCTTGCATGTGTCTAGTTTATTGTTTTCAGATCTGCAAGTTTTTTGTTCATATTATCAATAATATGTGTTTGTAGGTGAATGTACTCTATAGTTATTATTTGTACGTGAATGTACAAATCATCATCACTATTTGACATGGCATAGCAGGAAAACTTTAAATATGGCACAAATAGAAACATCCCATCACTCATATCATTTGACATACAAAGGTTTTAACATAAAATAATGGACCATCGTACTATGTAACAATGTAATACATCAAGGATATGGAATAAACCCAAGCCGACAAGTAAAAACATGTGGTAAAATCCACATGCACAATGTCTGACAACATGGACCTTCCAATCTATATTTGTATGATTGTATCTAAGACTGAATGTATCCATACAGTTGCTCATGAGTCATGGAACATGCTTCTAGAAAAAAACAGATTATCAACCTAAAACCAACCTATCACAAGAAAAACAATTTTTAAAAATGGATTTTTATTGCTGTGGCATTATTTTGAGCCAATAATAATATGCAAGATGAAAATGACTTGGTGTATGCTGAAGTGATTTATTTTTAGATAAGTATTGTTGGTTTTGTAACTTGTTGAGAAGAATTGAGTTCTTAAAATTGATATATCTCTTGCATTTGTGTTGACTTGCCAAATGGATGACTAATTTTATATTGTTTCTCTCATGCAGGTTTCACTTTTGGTTTCTAGATCGGTTTGAAATTCTAATTGTTAAAATTTTAGTGAGATGTCAAACAACAATCGTGGAAAGAAAACATCAAAACAGTGGGATGTATTTTCTTACTTTCAAAAGCCTCAATCCAAGAACCCAGATTCTCTTCATGATTCAAGATCTTTTGAGAAACCCATCAGTGAGAGTCAGAGAGATGTCAACTCTTCTAAGATTGCATCTAATATCCATATAATAGATTATGAAATAGTTTCCTCTAGTGATCAAATTGAGATGCTTTCACCAAAAATTGACAATAACAATGTTGAAGGTTTTTCCTTAGAAGGCAACACAAACCATTCACAATCACGAAAAAGGAAAAAAGTTCAATGGGACATAGGGAGACAATTCCAATCAGAATGGGTCTCAAAATTTCCATTTATTGAACCAATACCTCCAACAAATGAGAAAGAGGCTTCACGGGAAGTTATATGCATTATATGTAGTTGGAAACTTGAAAAGACAGTAAAATTGCAGATGAAGTTATATACAATAGAGAAGCATGCAAGAAAGGTGCATGATAAAGAAATTGTAAATGGCGAGGATAAATCTATTATCAAATGGAAATATTCTAAGGAATGTCGACATGTCAAATATGAAGATGAATATAATAAATACTTAATCAGTAAGAGAAAACTTGAGGCAAGTGCAGGAACCATCACATCTCTATTTGGAAAGACGATGGAAAGAAATTAGTTATCCAAGACAATGCAATTAAGCATTGTATTTCACATTTTATCTAGAGGTTGTCCTATGACAGATTTTACAGATTACAAGAACTTTCTATCTTTTATTGCAATGTCAAATTTTCCATACTCATTGGTCAGTAATGAGTGGTTGGGAATGGGTAGAATATCTAGCTCAAGTAGAAAATGATTATTTGAAAGAGAATATTGTAAATGCTGGGTTTTTTTCATTATATTTGGATGAAGTTACAAATATTGATAATACTTCATGGATTTGCATGAGCATTTATATGGTGAATGATCATGTTAGGCATTCATATTTACTTGGGATTCATAAAATGAGGGAGAATTCTACAACTCAAAATATTTATGAACTTGTCATCAAGACTTTGAAGAAAATTGGTGGTATGGATCATTTAGTGATTGGAAAAAGTTGGTATGTGTCGGAGCAAATGGAGCAACAATCATGCAATGGAAAAGGAATGACATTTGTGTCAAACTACAACTATCAACTTTACCATTTATGATTAGTATTCATTGCATGGCTCATAGAATGAATCTTACATTTAAAATATTAAGCAAGTTTCCACTGATTTCAAAAGTTGAAGATCTTGTACATGAAACTCATGCATACTTTTGTCATAGTCCCAAGCGAATTAAATATTTTCAACAATTTGTTGAGGGTGTTACAGATGGAAAAAAGATACTAAAAGATGTTGATAAAAGATGGATCTCATTGAATGGACCAGCTCAAAGACTATTTAGTGAGTACCAATCCTTAGTAGGGGTGATGTATGAACATCGCTCCAGTGTAGACAAACATCAAGATCTTCTCTTTTGATTAATTGATATAGAGACATTATTAACATTGGTTGGAATTCTTCCTATGCTTTCTAAAATGAATGTCCTTGTGAAAATATCTTAGAGTCGCACAATGTATATTGCAGATTACATACATACAAGAAAATTAGCATTTCTTCAATTGGATAATTTGTATATGATGCTAGAGTCTTTCACAGGTCCAACATTTAAAGGTTGGACTACTATCATCGATATAGAAAACATTGAAAATTATTTGAAGTTTGATGGAAAATGAATACTATGTATGGCAGTGTGCGGGTATATGGTTCCATTTCGTTATGTTAGTAATATGGGACAAATCACTAAAGAGTTCCATGTGTCAAGAGACCAATTCAACAATGTTGTGATTTCAGTGAAGTGCAACTTGATAGAAATTGAAAAATCACTAGCATCAAAGATAAGGGAACAATTTCCTTGAGATGAATTATTGGAGGCCATGTATGTGTTATACCCTCAATATTGGAACCCTAAACACAATAGAGAGGCTAAAAGAGTTGACTTTTAGAAAAATTAAAAAAATTAGTGCACCAATTTGGCAAGAATCACAATGTACAAGGAGAAAAGATTGAAGGTATATTAGATCCATCAAAGCTGTATCAACAAGACAATCTCTTTGGTCAAACAATGTTAGTTCAATATTGTGGTTTGGAGAAACCTCTAGAACATGGTGCAATAACAAGATTATGGACTAAGTTAGGTGAAAGCCAATACCTGTAAGAAAACATGTCAGAATATTTCAAATTAGCATATTTATGTCAAACCATGATTTTGGGATCGGTGGAGGATGAGAGAATGTTTAGTGCACTATAATTCTTGAAGTCAAAGTTGAGGAACAATATTTATAAACATATGGATACATGTTTAATATTATATGTAACAAAGTATGACATAAACAATTTTCCATTCGATAGAGCACTAGCTCTTTGGCGATCAAATTGTGATAGAAGGGGAGAATAAAACACAACAAATTCCTCTAATGAAATTGATATGGCAGATAATTTTTTGGAGGCTCATAAAAATAGTTCATCTACAGAGTTTCTTGTCCATAATATAGAAAATGAGGGTTGACATGTTGATGTGAATTGGGATATTAATATACCCCAAGATGTTATCTAAACCAATATACATGAGGGGACTCTTATTTTGATTTACATGTTCCATTGATGATTGAAGTCGTAGAAATAATGAATGGAATGGCACATGTGATGTGATTCTTGTTAGTTTATTGACTTAATTGTTCCTCTATTTTTGGAGTACATTGGAAAAAGGTAATTCTTTATGGGAGCAAGATTACCATCTATAAATTTAACATTGCATTTAAGGTAAAAATAGGTTCTATATTTTGTATTAAATAGTGTAACATTGAAGCTACATTTATTTGATCCAAGCTATTTTAAGTTTTATGGTTTGATAGTTAACTAAGACATTCTCTTTTTCCTATCTGTGACAGGAAATGAAGCTGTCATTTGATGAAGTTGAGACCTATCTCTTCACATAGATAGTGTCCTAGTATTAAAGGATAAATAACTAATTAACAAGACTTTCACTAAGAAAGAATGGGCTCATTCAAGACTCAAGTGCATGAAACTTCTTGGATTTGTAACTTTATCTTGGCAAATTTTAATGGTTTTTTTGTTGTTTGCATTTGGACCATTTTTTCAACTTTGGAAATTTGGTTTTATTTTGATTAAAGATTGTGTTAGTCCCTTGAATGCTTCTAGTTCTCATTTTATGCTTTACTGAAGCTTGAGCCATTTGTAGTAGATTGATTGGTTTATTTAGAATATATTATGTTTATTTATATTTTCTTTGAGAAGACATGTTGGTATTCATAAAAGGAATGAGCCATGAGTTGCTAAGAGAAGAGAAAAATGGTCTATGTACTGGCCTACTAGATTACTACGCAGTCATCATAGGACATCTATTGCCAATGAGACCAACATTCCTCTAATACATTTATAATTTTAATGTCATGAATAAAAAAACTTTACATGTATCCTCTCAATAATTTTTTTATGAATCATTGAAATTATTTGTAATCTAGTCTGGTTATTTCAAAGGCAATCAAGCACAGTATATGCATAAAGATTGAGTCTTCTGACACTAATCCATATGTTGAGACTGTTATAGATTTCCTTCTGACACTAATTCATTTGCTGACCCAAGATAATCAATACCTACTCAAATTCTGATCATTGTTGAGACTGTTATAGATTTCCTTCTCACTGAACAATTCTAAATCTAATTGTTGAATTAATCCTTCACCACTAAACCACTCCTTGCAAAAAACAAACCACTCATATGAAATGAATTAAAATATCTATACTACTTTTTCAAGAAGTTAAATCCTCTCAAAAGATCTACTCTATGATTGCATCAATAAAATTTGCACTTCAAAGAAATTTTAACGTCATTAAATCATAAATCCACAATCACACCTCCATCTAGATCTGGCTCAGAAATAAACAATAGAGAACTTAATCTATGATATCATTCATTGAGATGGCTGATATGTAACAAAAATACTAATCATCAAGTGACAAGGAGTAACTGAACCATTCAGAAAATATTACACTTTCAAGATAACAAACTGTTACAACAAAAATTGCAATCTATTCAGCAACATCAATCCAAAAATAATTACTGCTTCAACAACATTAATCATACAGACTGCAAACAAAGGTTAAGTTTTTTATTTATCATGTGACATGCAAAGGAAGATAAAACTAACAATCAATTGAGTTGAGCTCTATGTGGAGGTGGGTCCTTGCCTCCAAACATAGATTCCTGTAAAAAAACTAGAAAGAATTAATCACTAACAAAAATTCAGTTGAACATTGTCCCTTCTTATTAAGAGATTAAATTTCTATATAAAATTTTAATTCTCCAGTGCTCAATGGAAAAAAAGGACTAGCTCCCTAGCGTAAACACTTTGTACATGTTTTAAACCATGCCATGTTCTCAGAATAGAATGAAACTACTAGTAGTTCGAACAGTCTTGAGAATCTTTCGATTCTCAAGTTGTTCATAACTTCTTAAAATAGAGACCGTTAAGATTACAATAACAAAAATTAGAAACTTAGAAATCGGCACTCCAATTGTTATCCAACGACGTGGAAAGTTGCATGATTCCCTAGATAAGTTGTGATAATTCCAATCTCCAGAAGATCTCCCTCTGCTAGCTGGATATGCTAGATCCGCGAGGAGAGTCAATCGATGGTGCCATAGTCTTCTTCGTGTGTATTTCATCCAGGTGTTTCAGCACCATCAGTCTAGATGGCAACACATTTTCATTCATTCTTATTAATTCATCAGTAATTACCCAAATTAGGAAACATCATCCTAGTTTACAAGTACTCTATGAATTAACATATCACAATAATCAATGAATTATGAATTATGAATTTTACCTGCTCCAGGGACTAGGATTGATGTTCTCATAGGAAATGTAAACAATAGGGTCCAGGGATGAATTAATACATCTCCCCCCAATTGCACCATTGCATGTCCCCATGCAACTTCAAAGTTCACTCACTTGTAATCGGAGTCCGAGTCGGGGCATGGAATTTTCCAATGCAAATTAGAAATATTGTAGGATGATGCATCATTATCTTCTAAATTCCTATAGCCCCTAGAATAAATCACTTATTCCCAACATTCCCTTTCAATATTCTTAGTCAATTTGTACTTATGATGATACTTCTTTGTTGGCAGCCAAATAATAGGGAAATGAAATTTAAGCCCCAACCATTATGGACCACAAGTTTGAATGCACTCAATATAGCTAGGAACCCGAGATAGAGCATAGGTAAAATTTTCATGACTGTAGGGATCCTTGGTCCTCAAGGCTAGAGAGGATGTTTTCCATCTGAATTTTCTACCTTCCAGTGCAAACAGTTTCCGATCATTAATTTTTTTAACACAAGAATCTATGACAAACCTTTGAAGGTCAAACACTTTTCTAGTCTTGTAAGATGAAGAGAGTAGATGTCGGTGTATATGAAAAACATTAACATGAGTACGAGGTTCACCCCTAATCCATAATGTTGTTTCTCCTTCATTCTTCTGGATTGTGTGGAAGACATTCCACCATTTTGCTGGATTGTTCACAAAATAAGTGAAGGATCTCAACTACATATATCCTATGTAGGGAACATGAATAAATTTTATATCCAACAGGCAAGCATGTTCATGCAAATAAAGATCACACAAGAAATGTTGATCTAAAAAACCACTATGGGAGAAAGTTTGTAAAAACTCAGAGGCACTAATCATTTATAAGGCCTTCTTTCCTTAATCACTGTAAGCTTAAAAAGAGTTAATTTCTCATGAAGGAAGACCGGGTATGAGGGAGAAGGGCTTCTACAGCTCAACAACTCTTCTGCTAACAAATACATTTGATTTTTATCATGTTGCAAAATCTGGCACTTAGCTTGCAACTTCTTCAACTCTCCCAATTCCTTCTTCTGTTCTTCCCATTTAAATTTTTGGCATGTCAAAAATTTAGCATATTTCTCCTTGAGGTCATGTATTTCCTTTCTATGGGTTGGAATGGGAATCATTCCTTCTCCAAACATGGAAACTTGTTTCTTCCATTTATCAATCTCTTCCAGCAAAAAGATAGTATTATCTTCTGTGTCATGATGGTCAACTTCTTGTTCATCCTCATCACTGATTTCTAGAGGAATTTGAGCTTGTGTCATTGGTTCTTGTGTAACAGTGACTTTATATGGCTATGGTAATTCCTCTTCCTCAACCACTAGTTCTTTTGTCAAAGTTTCTTCTTTCGTGGCCTCATCAGTTTGTTGATTTAAATTAGGTACCATTGGTTCTTATGTAGCAGTGGTACTCTTGGGCTGGGTTGGTTCATCAGTCTTAGCCATCACTGGTTTTTGTGTTATAGTGACAACTTCCTTTATATCCTTATTAGACTATGTATTTAAATCAGGTACCACTAGTTCTTGTGTTACAGTGGCATTCTCAGGTCTTTCAACAGTCTTCTTTTGTTCTTCCTTAGCCATTGGTTCTTGTGTGGCAGTGGATTTATTTCTCTGTTTTGCCTCAACTAGCTCTTCTTGTCTTCCGATTAGTCCCAAAGATAAGGGATCAAGAAGGGTCACCTCATACCCATCCAATCTATAAATATCCCCACACTCAAGACACAAATATTCCTTAAATGTTTCATGTGTTTCAGCCTTCTCCGATCACAGTCTGTCCTCCTAAAAGATAAATCCATATCATGAGGCAGAGGCCTTTGGGCTCCCTTTTTTGGTTTTATCATTTCCAATTCCCCCGTAATCCTTTGAAATTCTCTTTTCAATTGATCATTATTAAAAAAAAAGGGAATGAATTTGAATTTTACCTCTTTCAACAGAAGGTTCTTGTGTTTCAACAACTCTTTGATTTGGTTGCAGGTTGTAAATTGGTTCTTGTGTTACAGCGACAACTTCCTATTGTTGTTCATAACCTAGTGGTTCTTGTGTAATACTGGGTGAAAGATGACGCATCACAGGAATCTCAATTTCTGCCATTTTCAGCTTAGTTGCTTCTACTATGACAACAACCCTGGTTCTTCTCCTTGTACTTGGGAAAGTTGATGGAAATGATGGAAATGGCCTCTTCCTCCTTAATAGATTTGGCTCTGTTTGGGTAGGTTTCTCTGATACAATTTCAACTTCATAATCAGGGGAAACATGGGAAGAATCATCATGCAAAGTAGATGATTCTTCCTGCAACTCAATTACATTCTCGCTTGGAATCATTGTTTCAACCTCCCAAATCTGTTTAGGTGGATTTTCTTCCCTTTCAGGTGGCAGTGACCTCTCCACACTTAACTCCTTCATTGTATATCCAAAAGGCATCTTTGTATATGATCCTTCCCTCATTTATATCATGGGTTCTTCCACTCTCAGTTATTTTTCTATATCCCCTCCTTCGTGTTGTGTTGGTTTATTCTCCTATATCAACTGCTCATTTTCCTCTGCTATAATGGTAGGTGATTTTTCATGGTTTTGGTGCATATATTACTCCATATGCACTCCAATATATTCCATATGTACATCTTATGCAATCACAACTCCAGGGCTTTCCCTCATTTCTACATCACCACTGCCATGTCCTAGTTCTCCAACAACATTATCTTGTGCCAACTCTTCACTAATTCCTTCTCTTTCTTCTCTTTCCCTATCTAAAATACTCTTTTCACTACTTCCTGCCTCCTCTTCTGATTCATTTCCATCATTTCCATCAACTTCTAGTTCTCCCCTGGCAATGAATTGAGCCCATGTCTGGTTTTGTAGTTCCAAGGCTCTCAACACTATTAATTTTATCAGACAATGGTGTGTGATAGAACCTTGGGGAAAACGAGATTGTCTTACATAATGTGCCATATTATGTAAATATTCTAATCGATAATAAGGCATATTCACCAAGGAGCCATGACAAAGATGTGATAGCAGAACAAAATCATATGTGTAAACAATCTTGTACCTACCTTCACATGTAATATATTTCTTCAAGAAAACAACAACTTGGTCCCAAGGTTAAGGGAAAGAGTATATTGTTGTGCCACGTCCTCTAGGTTTCACTTGCTCTCCTTCCTCCAAGAAATTGGTCTTTGCATTAGGAATGGTTTTCCTTCGTCCAAACCATTTTCTGCCAGTGTTGGGAAGCCTTGTAACAGAGGATGTAACCGCCTTTGTTACACTAATATCCAAACCTATAACATGCGAATGGGTTCCTGTTAAATTCCGGGTGAATTCTATGGAAATATCATTGTCAAACCCATCCAACCGCTCGAAATATTCTACCCACCCTGCGTCTTCAAATCTTATGTAGACTTATGGGCACCGACGCAGGGTGTCGAGGGTTGTTGGTTCACGATGGACTACAAATCCTCCCATGTTGAACATTCTTTTGTGTAATTAGTTGTTACAGTATTGCAAAGGAGTTTCAGGTTCAAAATTCCCAACAAAGACCCGAGAGATTCAACGTGCATGAGCGTGCAAGAACAATGGAAGGATATTTGTTGGTATTTTTGAAAAGGTGGTGGTGATTCGAATTTCATGGGAAAAATCAACCTGACAACCATGTTGATTGAATGTTTATGGCGGCAGTTGGTTAATTTATTCAGGGATGATGGGATACCCCCCAACTTGAACTGACAGTATTGGTCATCTGTTGGTGATGTGGAAGGGCGTGGAACAATTTTTATTTCATAGTATCATGTCAAACACATGTCACAGTGACCACTCATACATATAGGTTGTAAACCATAGACACGTACATGCGGGCACTGACCAACAACAAGCAAAATCTGAGGTGGCGATTACGTTCAACTTATCATTACCTTCCATTAATAGATACTTATGATTGACGACCATGGATGAAAATGGTGGAATAACTCTGCTAGTTGGATATGATGGAATCAGTGGGGCCATGGCCCATAGTCTTCTTCATGCATGTTTCAGCACGGTGTTTCAGCACCAACATATCTGCATTCATTCTTATTAATTCTTCATATTCTTCTTCGTGCATGCAGTGTGTTTTAGCCAGGTGTTTTAGCATGATTTTTCAACACCATCATATCTGCATATATGTACATCTCCATGGTTTACAAGTATGACTATGTAATTACCCAAATTAGGACTAAGGAAACATCATCCTAGTTTACAAGTTAACTATGAATTAAGTTTTAACATAACACAATGTTGAATGAATAATGAATTGTACATGCTTTAGGATTGATGTTCTCATGGGAAATGTAAACAATAAGGATAAATTAATACAAGAGAATGAGATGAAAATGGAATGGAAATGATAAGGAAAAAGGGGTAATTTTAGCACCCAACAATGTATCACTTGAGTATATTAACATAGTCTTCTTCGTGCATGTTTCAACACAGTGTTTCAGCATGGTGTTTCAACACCAGCATGTATGCATTCATTGAACATTCTTATTAATTCTGCATAGTCTTCTTCATGCATGCAACGTGTTTTAGCACCAACATATCTGCATTCATTCTTATTAATTATACAGTCTTCTTTGTGCGTGGAACGTGTTTCATCATGATCCAAGTGTTTCAGCATGATGTTTCAACACCAACATATTTGCATATATGTACATCTATGTGGTTTACATGTATGACTGTGTAATTACCCAAATTAGGACTAAGGAACAATCATCCTAGTTTACAAGTTAAACATGAATTAAGTTTTAACATAACACAATGTTGAATGAATAATGAATTGTACCTGCTCTAGGATTGATGTTCTCATAGGAAATGTAAACAATAGGGATGAATTAATACAAGAGAATGAGATGAAAATGGCATGGAAATGATAAGGGAAAAGGGGCAATTTTAGCACCCAACAATGCCTCACTTGAGTATATTAACATAGTTTTCTTTGTGAGTGTTTCAACATGATGCTTCAGCATGGTGTTTCAACATGGTGTTTCAGCACCAACATATATGCATTCATTGAACATTTTTATTAATTCTTCATAGTCTTCTTCATACATGCAATGTGTTTCAGCCAGGTGCTTTAGCACGGTGTTTCGACACCAACATATCTGCATTCATTCTTATTAATTCTACATAGTCTTTTTCGTGTGTGGAGCGTGTTTCATCTTGAGCCAAGTGTTTCAGCACCAACATATTTGCATATATGTACATCTCTGTAGTTTACAAGTATGACTGTGTAATTACCCAAATTAGGACTAAGTAAACATCATCCTAGTTTACAAGTAAAGTATGAATTAAGTTTTAACATAACACAATGTTGAATGAATAATGAATTGTACCTACTCCAGGATTGGTGTTCTCATAGGAAATGTAAATAATAGGGATGAATTAATACAAGAGAATGAGATGAAAATGGCATTGAAATGATAAGGAAAAAGGGGCAATTTTAGCACCCAACAATCATACAATGTCTCACTTGAGTAGGTTAACAAATTTATGTGGGACATGAATCCTGATTCTTGACAATGGTCTAAGCCTTTATGGCTTCTCAACTAAATTCTATAAACAAGCCTAAAACATTGTGGATCTGGTCAATTGCATAGAGGGAAAGCATAAGGAAAGATAAGAGATGTATATATTTAGTGATATAAGCATAGATATTTGTAGTGCTTGGCATATATATTTAGTCTCCAAAATGTCCTGCTGACTACATTATGTAGGTGAGCACATGTGACATAAGTGCTATGTTTTGTACCATATTTTCTTGGAATACTCCCAAGATCGAACATTGATTCGAATTTATTTAAATTAATAAACTTTTAAAAGATTCTCCAAGACTTTTAAAAGGTTTTATAATTATGGGAAAATTCGCCGCAATTTCACAAGATTTTATAATTCCTTGAAAGATTCGCCCAACTTTTACAAGATTATATAATTTGGTGAAAGATTCGCCAAAAAATTATATATGCATATTATATTATTGATAAAATAGCCTTCACACTCTCCCATGTGTCATGGTATTCTCCCATTTATTATACATATAAATTTAGGGGGGTTCTTAAAATTTTCCCTGAAAATAATCAACCCTTAAAGAAAATGGAAAATCGTATTATCCATTCTAAGGGATTAAGTCCTCATTTTTGGGTGGAAGCCATTAATTGTGTCAATTACATAGTAAATCACATTCCCATGAAGAATTTAAAAAATGTAACACCAGAAAAAGAATGGAGTAAAATTAAACTTGATGTAAGCCACTTATATGTGTTTGGTAGTAAAGCATGAGCGCACATTCCTAATGAGAAAATGAAAGAATTACAACCTAAAAGTGAGCAGTATTTTTTTGTTGGGTATTTTGAAGATGCCAAAAGTTATAGACTTCTTCAACCTCATTTCAATGAAATAATTATTAGGAAAGATGTTAACTTTGATGAAAATATCTTGGTCTGCGAGCCTAATTCGACGTTTGTTCCATCTTTGGCCCACGAGCCATCTTTAGTGTCTGTGCCATCTTCTCTTCTCAACTTTTCTTTCAATGATCATATTTTGGTCTCTTCTTTAGATTATAATAGTGAGGATGAAAATCCACCTTCCTTGCTTACCTTCCTCCAGTTGGTTCCATTCAACATGAATCTACACCAGCAACATCGCTTCCCAGATGGGTTCGTACAACACAAGATGAATTTGGTGATCTTGTCAATGATATTATTGATCAGTGTCCTACACATTCATACTTCTAGCAAGCCTCCTCTCTGTTAGCTCAAGTTTCATAGACTAATGATCTAGAAACATTTGCAGAAACTTCTCACCATCCATATTAAGACACAAAAATGAATGAAGATTATTGTTCCTTAATGGCGAACGATACTTGGTACCTTGTACCTATTCCAAAAGGAAGAAAATATTTCTGTTGGAAATGGGTGTATAGAACCAAGTATGCATCATATGGAAGTGTTGAAAGACATAAGTCCGGGTAAGGTGCCAAAGGATTTTCTTAAGTTGAATGACTGGCTATAATGAAACCTTTGCCCTCGTATCCAAAATGAATTCCATCCACCTTGTTCTAGCCTTTTCTACCTCATATAAATGGGAGGTCCATCAAATGGATGTTAAATTTTCCTTCTTGCATGGGGATTTGCAAGAGGAAATTTACATGGAAAAATCTCATGGCTATGTCCAAAATGACTCCAGCCTTTTTTTCGCCTTAATAAATTCTTTATGGTCTTAAGAAAGCTCGTCGAGCTTGGTATGCTAAAATAGATAGTTTTTTTCTTGACACCGACTTTTCTGGATGTCAATCTAACCCCATTGTTTATACCAAGAAAGTAGGCAACCATCTCATAATACATGTTCATTATGTTGATGAACATATTCTCACTCGCAGTGACCCTAAATTTTTAAACCGTGTGAAGTCCATCCTTAAGAAGAAATTTGAAATGACGGACTTATGTTATTTCCATTATTTCATTGGCTTCGAGGAATTGCAAACCAAGGAAGGAATTTCCATTTCCCAGTCCAAGTATGCATGTGACCTTGGTTGATTTCATATGTGAGATTGTAAACCAACACTTTCTTCCTTCCAGTTTGGAGTCAAACTTTCTATCACCTATATTAACCTAAAGTAGATGCCACTTTGTACCGACAGTTAGTTCGTAGTCTCTTATATTTGACTCATACTTGTCCTAATATTCTCTTTGCTATTGTTCTTATTGCTCGGTATATGAAAACACCCAAAGAGGGCCATTGGGAAGCAACAAATATGATACTTCGGTATATTTGGGGTATAGTTCACTTTGATATACATTACAATTCAAGGGGGACTCCTTTGTTGGTTGGTTTCATTGATTTTGATTGGGCCGACATCCTTGATGATTGGAAATATACTACAAGTTATTTTTTAAGTTTTGTTTACGGACCTATCACTTGGGCTCGTAAGAATCAACAATCTCTTTCTATTTTTTCAACGGAAACAGAGTATTGAGTAACGATTAATACAAGTCAATAAGCGATGTGGCTTCCATAGATCTTTTTAGAGTTTGGATTTCAATAGTAGCATGTGATCACCCTCTAGTGTGACAATCAGAGTGCCATCAAGTTCGCCAAAGATACAGTTCAACAAACACATTGAACTACACATGTACTTCATTAGAAATCTTATTCAATATCTTGTTCTCAAAGTGCTCTTTTGTTCTACAAATGATCAAGTTCTAGACATTTTCACTAAGTCTCTTACAAAAGACAAGTTTTTCAAACTTCAATCTATGTTAGGAGTTTAGGAAGTTTTCATTAGGGGGGGGGGGGTAATTTCTAATTCCTCCTTCCTTTTCCTATTGTACCACCTTTGTAAATCATTCAATCCTATCTCAAGTTGTTCTTAAGAGGGGATGTTAGAATATTTAGGCACTTAGGAGTTAATTAAGATCAACTTGGTATAATGTGTCATTAGGTAAAGTGTGTTTCTTTAGTATGCATTCATAGTTATCTAATCCAACTGTCGTGATATGTTTTAGACATAAAGTGATCCGACAATGCATATTCTTTTCGATACTAACGAATATATCAATTCATGGATTAACATCTGATTGGTCCATGATCTATATTTAAAGAGCATGGAGGGTGATTTGCTAAATATTGATCGTGAGAAACTATTATGTAAAACATTTTTCTTTTGCATTAATATATTGCCTCAAGTGGTTGTGTTGGTTGGAATCATGCAATGTTTCCCTCTTTGAGGGTTTTAACCACATAAAACATCGATGCACCAATCTTTGATATGTTTGTGTGAGTGGTTGCTTAAGGTGTTTGTTGTGTAGAAATACCATGTTTTGTCGAACGATGAGACCCCCTTGTTCCCCCCTCCATGAATGATTTCATTGCTTAGTGTTGTTAGACTACGAGTCCCTAGACAATCACAAAGTCACAAAGGAGTTGTAAACCTTAACTATTGATATGAGTTGTAAACCTTATCTATTAATGAGGTGTTGTCATGATCCACTAAGGAGTTTTAAGTGAGATCTAGATCTAGATATAGATGTGGTTCAATCTATGTACTATAAATTCATACCATAAGATCAATACAATGAGCAATAGAAGGTTGGTCGATGTCACCTCCATATGGTTGCAGTTCCATCAAACACATTGTTTTCTAGAAACCTCAATTCGATGTGATTCGGACTTGAGGTAGCAGGAACAAATGCAGAGACATTCTGATTGTCAAGAGTGGTATAACCATTGCTCATAATCAACTTGAATAATCAGTGGCATCGTTCCCTTCATCCCTGCCCTGTTATTGTCTCGTATTTTTGCAAATCGTTACGAGGGTATCAAGTAAATAAATAGGGTTTGGTTGTTTCATTGTGTGTGTAAGAAATACCTCGGCCTCTGCAGAAATACCCTCGAGAAAAACAAAAATAAAGAGCCTATGAAACCCATGCAGGAGCCGCATTTTTTTCTCAACTCAGAACGTTTATTTGTTTTAAATGCATCTCTCACTATGATTTAGGAATATCATTGACTGCCAATGTGCGAGAAATCATTAGTTGAGGATTCCTTGGTGCCACTGCTGCAAATTCTCATCATTAAAGATATTATCTTGGGTATCCCTTGTATGAGCATGATGTACAAAAAGAAATATGAAACTATTGCAGTAGCTCCAACTCCAGATTCAACTCCATGTTTGATAAGTACAGGTAATGACAGCTTGCAATGGTAAATGAGTTTTCATTTGTGAAGGAAACTATCACAACATAATCAACACTGAAAATGCACATTTAATAAGTGCACTATTTAGGTATGTTGTATGCGAAATTTGTTTATGCTCTTTATTGGAGTATTGAACAACATTGCTCACTTCAAAATGGGGTATGATCAATTATTTTTATGAACATTGAATCCTTCTCATTGTATTTGGTCTCACAAAAGGGATTCTTCCTAAATTGTAAAAGAAGATGAAGATAATTTCTCTAAGTGTTAAGAACTAGATCTATCACATGTTCAATAAAAATGAATTTTTATGGAGGCTATGTGTCTTAGATTTTCCTGAAATTGAATAAGGGGATTTAAGGACACTTGTATGTGTGTATGATTGTGCATCATTTCTTGGATGCTTATGTTGTTTTGTGTCTAGTCTTTTGACACTCGTATTTAATTTGGTAAGAAAATCAAGTACACAATGCTCATGGGTTCATGAATAATCATGATTGCAATTAGGAACTAAAAGCATGTAAAGAACAAATTGTTGGTTGTTAATCTAGTTTGTTGAAGCATTAAATTAATCATTGAATTGTAACCCATTGAATTTGAACATTGAATTGTACAAAGGGTAAAGTGTCAATACCCTTTCAAAATTCAAGTGTGAATGTTATCACCACTACCTCTCTGAAATTTGAATAAGGAGGTCAAGTGAGTCAAGACATTGTAATCACAAGTCGAGGTGCATGATCGGTAGTACCTGACACCCTAAGGTGAAATCAAATCAAGCGAGCATGATATAAAAGAAACAAATTCAAACGAGCAAGTACAAACTATTAGGATATTTATACACTTAGGAGTTAGTTAAGATCTACTTGGTCTATTGTGTCATTAGGTAAAAGTGTGTTTTCTAGTGTGTTTTCTAGTGTGTTTCTTTAGTATGCATTAGTATGCATTTGTAGTTACGAAATCTGACGGTCACGATATGTTCCCGACATAGAGTGATCCGACGGTTCATACTCTCCTTGATCTTAACGACCATTGATATGTGGATTAACACCCGATTGGTCCATGATCTTTATTTAAAGATCATGGAGGGTCATTTGCTGATGTTTGATTGTGAGAAACTCTCTTGTAAAATCTCTCTGTTATCTTTTTCTTTGCATTAATAAACTGCTCCAAGTGGTCGCGTTGGCTGGGGCCGTGGATGTTTCCCCATAGGGGTTTTACCATGTGAAAACATCGGTGTGTTTATCTTTGATCTGGTTATGTGAGTGGTTACTGAAGGTGTTCATCCTCTGTTGGAATACTTGTGCTGTCGAACATGGTATCAGAGCCTGTTTCCACTCCTGTTGTAGATCGAGATCGTGAAGCCAAGTTGTCTCATATCCATTTTTTTTCATTTTCGTACATTTCTAGGATGAGAGGAATGTTCCATTGCATCCAAAGCACTCATTTTAGTCAGGAACACTTTTTGTTTCACTTGAAAATGTCTCTATTTGCCCAATATACGGCCATTACAGTCAGCGCCGGAGGTATAAAGCTTGAATACGCATTTTTTTAAAATTTTTGCAAAGTAGTATTTCGGTTTTGTTTTATTTATTTCTAGGTTGCTACTCTTTTAGATCTGCGTACTCTCTTTGCACCGCGCCCTGTGAGATATCGGAAAATCAGAAAAAAAAAATAGGAAAAGGTGCATCTTCCAGGTAAGCTAACCGAGATCTAACCCTTGTTGTCATCGAGAAGCGAAATTTTTTTCTTGTGTGAAAAGAGTTTTTTTTTTTAGCACGCTCTCCAAGGACGTCAACAACAACAACAACAACAATCCTCCTTCTGAACATTACAATATATTTTGCTAGATCATTTGGTTAAAAGTTGTCTTATTAAGTAAGAGGCCTTGAGTTCAAGTCTCTCTTTTGTTACTTTTTTTTGAAAAAGTTCATGCTAAACTTGTAAAGTGTGTTTCACTTCAAGTATAAAAGTGAATCACTATAAGTAGCTTTAATATTTTATTTTAGAGTTATTTATTTTGCATGCATCTTTTCTGTTATAAAGTAACTTCATTGTAAAAGTGATCCCCACTTCTCTTTATAAAAGTGGGTCACTTCATAAAGCAACTTACACAATCACGTGGTCAGTTGGTTACCATTTATGCATTTTTTTAAAAGGGCATAACTCTCACATCGGAAGTCCGTTTTCAGTGTCGTTTTTTTAAAACCGCACAGTTTTTTGAGCTCTTTCCATCCAGATGATCAATTTCAGTTTTTAAATCCATATTATCTGCATATATAATATGGCTTCTACAAGTAATGTCTTGCTTACCAGCATCAACTACTTCCAATGGAAATCTCATATGGAAGATTTATTAAGAAGTAAAGGCTTGTACTGGATTACCTTGGGAAAGGAAAAAGCACCCACTGATGCTGATAAGAAAGCCAAGTGGGATAATAGGAATGACAAAGCACGAGGACTAATTAGAATGTCCATCTCTCATGATTTAAGGTACCACCTTCAAGAAATTGATGACCCCGAAGAATCTTGGGACAAGATTGAATCTGTGTTTGGTAAACTCAATATTATTCGAGCACAAAAGTTAGAAAATAAAATACTGACCTTGATTCCAAATGATTTTTCTTGCCTTGGAGACTATTTATCTAAGTTTAAAACACTCAAAATTTTATGGGAAGAATGTAAGATAAAAATGGAGGAAGAGCGTTGCATCTATCTTATTCTTTCTAAGCTAGGTAGTGCATATTCTGTGTTTGTAGCTACCTTTTATGCCATGAGAGAGGCTCTAGGGAAAGCTTATGAAAAACCCACTCTTGAGTCCTTTTGTGCTTCTTTGATTAGAGAGGAAGATAAGCCTGTATAACCTGGAGTGATCAACACTGCAGGTACCTCCAACAAAGCCTTAGTTGCCCAGCAGAAAGATAAACCCAAGTATCCCAATAAACAACATCCTCACTACAACAACAAACAACATAAGGGTCCCAAACCCGCTCAGACAACTTCAGCTCCTAATGGTGACAAAGGAGAAAAATATAAAAATAAGAATACTAACCGACATTGCAACTTTTGTGATAAAGATGGTCATGATGAGTCCAAATGTTTCAAGAAGATGACAGCTTTAGAAGCAACTATGAAGAAGCACAACATCAGTATTGATTCTACTTCTTCTCCTTCTTCTCATGGACATGCAATTTCTTCTTTTGGTTTCTCCTTCAATTCAAATTCTACTTCTACTTCTACTTATGATGAGTGGCTTATTGATTCTGGAGCATCTTATCATATGGCTAAGGATAGAGCTATATTTTCCACTCTAAACGAATGTAACACCAAGAAAATATTTGTTGGTGATGATAGATCTCTTAGTGTTGAAGGATCTGGAATAGTTCCAGTAGAAAATGGTCATTTCAATAATGTATTATGTGTTCCAAGTCTTTCTTGTAACCTTCTATCAGTATATCAAATCACTCATTCAGGTGAAGGTAAAACCGTAGAGTTTTCACCTCACCAAGTTGTAATCAAGGATCTAAAAGATCCTAAGCATGTTATTTCATTTGGAATTGTTGATGATATTACCAAGTTTTACAAATTTGACAACTTTGGCTCATCATCTTTTTCATCAGTTTTTGTTTCTCATAGCGATGACTTGAGAAAAATTTGGCATGAGCGGTTTGGTCATCTAAACTATCGCTCATTGCAGCAACTATGTAATCAACAGATGGTAACTGGTCTTCCTCTTGTTTCATGCAGAGATGTTGTTTGTGTCGGTTGTGTTCTCGGAAAACATCATCAGGATAGTTTTGAAAAGCGTGCCTCTTGGCACGCCTCAAGTCCTTTACAGCTTGTTCACAGTGATTTGTGTGGTCCACTTTCTCCCTTCCAGTTTGGATTCAAGATTACTTCCACCTATACTTCTCCTAAAGTTGATGCCACCTTGTACCATCAATTAGTTGGTAGCCTCTTATACTTGACTCATACACGTCCTTATCTTTCCTTTGTTGTTGGTCTTGTTGTCCGATATATGCAAACACCCCATGAAAGCCATTGGAAAGCAGCTAAAAGGATACTTCACTATGTATGTGGTACAGTTTAGTTTGGGATACATTACAGCTCAGGGGGGACTCCTTTATTGATTGGTTTCACTGATTCAGATTGGGCCGGCAACCCTGATGATCGGAAGTCTACTGCAGGTTATGTTTTCAGCCTTAGTTCATGACCTATCACTTGGGCATGTCAGAAATGACAGGCTATTGCACTTTCTTCAGCAGAAGCAGAGTATCGAGCAGCGGTAAATGCAAGTGAGGAAGCCTTGTGGCTTCGACAGATCCTTTCAGAGTTTGGATTCCAGTAGCAGCATCCAACCAACCTTTGGTGCGACAATCAGAGTGCCATCAAGCTCGCCAAATACCTAGTTCAACATCAACGTAGAAAACACAACGAGATACACATGCACTTCATCAGAAATCTCATTCATGATTAAGTTATTGAAGTGCTCTTTTTCCCTACAGGATATTAAGTTGCAGACATTTTCACAAAGTCTCTTACAAAAGAAAAGTTTTCAAAACTTCAATCTATGTTAGGAGTTCAGGAAGTTGTCATTAAGGGGGGATAGGCTCTAATGCCTCCTTCCTTCTCATATTGTGTCACTATTGTAAATCCTTCAATCCTATCCCAAGTTGTTCTTAAGGGGGGATGTTAGGATATTTAGACACTTAGGAGTTAGTTAAGATCTACTTGGTCTATTGTGTCGTTAGGTAAAAGTGTGTTTTCTAGTGTGTTTATTTAGTATGCATTTGTAGTTAGGAAATTCGACGGTCACGATATGTTCCCAACATACAGTGATCCGACGGTTCATACTCTCCTCGATATTAACAACCATTGATCCATGGATTAACACCCGATTGGTCCATGATCTCCATTTAAAGAGCATGGAGGGTCATTTTCCGATGATCGATTGTGATAAACTCTCTTGTAAAATATTGTTGTAATCTTTTTCTTTGCATTAATAAACTGCTCTAAGTGGCCACATTGGTTGGGGCCGTGGATGTTTCCCTGTAGGGGTTTTACCACGTGAAAACATCGGTGTGTTGATCTTTGATCTGGTTATGTGAGTGGTTACTGACGGTGTTCATCCTCTGTTGGAATACTTGTGTTGTCGAACACAAACAAGCATGACAAGTGAGTGAGAGAATAATAAGAAATGGGAAAAGGAGGAAAACGTGTATGGAATGCCTCTCAGGAAATCAAGGAATTGCAAGAGTACAACCATGAATTGCAAAATCAAGTTAAAAATATTGAGTGGACATTAATTCAAAAGAAAAAACTAATTGATCACATGGTTGATATAATACAATCAACAAATGATCTTCAAGATCAAATAGAAACGCAGGAGCAATTGATTAATGCACTTCAGATAAAATTAAGAGAAAAGCATAATCAAATTGATGACATGATTGATGCAACATCTGTAGTAAATAAAAAAATTAATGCAAGTTGTGAAATAGAGGATCTAATAGAGAAGATTTATGCAGAATGTGCTCAAAAGGAACTTATCCAAATGGTTGATGCAACATGTGATACAAATGAGTTCATACAAAAGGTTGATGTCACTTGTGACACACAAGGCATAATACAGATGGTTGATTCTACTTGTGATACATATGATCTATTGGTGGATACAAAAGCAACACTAGACATTTATGATTATTCCTTAACTAATCATGATATAGAATAATACAACGAACCAATGAAGAAAATTCTTGTTGAAGGAGAGTCAAAAGAAGTAGCACAAAATAAAAGCAACGACAACAATAGAAAGAAATTTGAAAATATAAAAGCAGAAAGTCAAGATTTACAAAATGATTTTTCCAAGATGGTTGTCATACCTTGGGAAGAATTAATGTTCAATAAAAATCAGCATGACTTAGTATATGAAAAATGCAATAGCTTTCATAGCCCAAATTACTCCAAACCAGTTCAGTTTGTGAGTGCAGGATTTCTTGAATAAGTTAAGAATCTTGTTAATAAGTGCCAACATTGTCATCGAGTTGGTCAATTGGAGTCATAATGTTTTTATCTCCATCCTCGTATTCATTGTGGGAAGACAAATCATCCCTCAAAAAAGTGTCTAAAGAAGAAGAAGGCTAAGAAAACAATCCATTATGGTTGGATCAATTCTTGGAAATGGAATCAAAAAGTAAAGAAGATGCATCAATGTTATCGTCTAGTCAAGATAGAGGTAAAGCCACAACAACATGGAGAAATGAGTCAAATGAAAACAACAAAAATATTTCAAACAACTATTCCAAATGATTTTTTACATGATCTAGGTCTAATTCTATATGTTATCTTAAATTAAAACATGAATCAAAGATGGTACTCTCCACACCTCAAGGGGGGGGGGAGCACATTGATAAAAATATACTCTCTTACACCTTCAAGGGGGGAGTGAATATGGTTCATGGTAATCCAAAACCACCACATTGATCAAGTGAAGATGGTTAGTGGTAAACCAAAAACCACCACATTGTTCGAGTGAAGATGGTTAGTGGTCAACCAACAAAACCACCACAAAAAGAATCCAAAGCTCAAGCTTGGATCCCTTAAACCATGAATCATTAAATAATAGAAGAATATGAGGCTCAAGATTGGATTCCATCAACCAACTTCAAACTTATCACCTTGCACCTGACAAGGGGGAATAACAAATATAATTAATGATAGTTAGGCTTCAAGATTCGAAGCCCCATCAATCATAAAAATCTATCAAAATTTTGGAATTCCAGCATAGCAACTAGCCTCCTCAAGTCAAAAGAATGGGAATGTTCAAACATGGCAGTTGTTCACTTCCATATGCACTATTCAACATCCAGATATTGGCATTTTTTTCAGGAATATCTTCACCGAATTTCAGTTCAACAGTTTCAAATTGAAGATGATACCAATTATTTCTTTATTACTGGTACAATTATTCATACTTGTGATTGAGGGGGGGAATGTTAGGTTGTGAGTCCCTAGAAAATCATAAAGTTTGAGACCACATTGATATGAGTTGTAAACCTTATCTATTGATGAAGTGTTTTCATGATCCACTAATGATTTGTCAGTGAGATCTAGAAGTGGTCCAATCTATGTACTATAAATTCATACCATAAGATCAATACAATGAGCAATAGAATGGCATAAATCCTTTTCCACAATTTCTTGTCTCATATTGATTGTGTTCAATTCCTAATAAGTGTATGGAGTTGTATACACCCTCCTCCAGATTTGAACTTATGATCTCCAAGGAGGAAACACATGTTCTTAATTGTTAGGCCCACTCGGGTTGTATCTTCATTGTTCAACTCTTTCGCTCATGATTCAAGCATACAAACATAAGGAATAATAATGACATGGTTTTTGTTTTTGTTTTTATTTTTGTTGCAATATAGGCACTCGTTAATGCAATTTCCAAATTATTATGCTAATGAAATCTCCATATCTTCTTGGAGTTACAAAAATTTGAAACTATTGTGTTACTGCAAGGATCAAGTTCCAATGTAGTTGTAACTTATCAACATATGGTCATTTGGTATGTTAACATTGAATTTCTCCTTGGTGAATTCAAGTGTTACATTACCTTCATTATTGTTTATGAGCACATTTGGGATTAGGTTGGACTTCTCCTTAGTCCATCTTGCTTGTTCGACATCAATGTTTTGTGGACACATTATCAATGGATTCTATGGCCATGATCCTTTATACCTGAGTTGTTAGTATTCAATTTGAAGGGTTTCAATTTCATTACAGGATTAAGTTTTCGAGATCGATGTTTCTAGGGTAATAGTGCATGATAGAGCTATTTTTAGCAAGTTTTAGTTTAGTCTATTAGACCTTGCCTACAATATTTGATAATATATACAAGGTATTTACTGCCATATGAGTTAGTTGAGACCAAATTTTGCCACATGTGAGATGTTTTTTTAGACTGGAATTTTTAGTATGTGTTGCTAGGGAGCTCACATGTAAGATCTGATAATGATCTAGGTGGATATTGGTGGCCACCCACCTATTCCAACTGGCTCCTCTTGACAGTTTTTAGTTCAACGTGTTCTTTTGTACTTGTTTGTAATTGTGGTTTCTACACTTCTAGGGTTGTTTGAAGCCCGACACATCTTCTAAGAGGAGACTGGTGGCCTCCCACCTAATCCAATTGGTTTATTTTGGATGTTTTCATGTCAGCACATCTTTTTGTACTTCCAGGGCCGTTTTGGGGCCCTAAACAATGTTTTTTTGGCCTGCCACAGTCAAACTGTAGACAGAGTCAGAGTTTGATAGCGTAATGTGCAGTTCTCGAAAATACTTTTCCAATGAGGCCGTATGCAAAATTTACGACCCTAGGAAGTTGAGGTACCAACTTACCCATAGGGGCCCACATGACTTTTGGCGTTTCACCTCCTAGGATTAGGTTTTTGGATGTCTAGGGTTTTGGCATTCATGAGTAATATTAAAAAGGCCTATGGAGCCTCATTGTAATCATTTTGTTCAGAAGAATGCGCATAGCAGCCACATCTCTTCTTAGAGATAGCTACCACCATTCGAGCAAGTTGTTTCAGTTCTGCAATTTTATAGTTTCAGCCTATTTCATTTATTCAATAGAAGATATTGTTCACTGGATATCTATGTTGTTCTCCATATCTATGTGTTTATTGTATTCAATATGTTAATCATTTCATTCCACTACTAAATCTATATCAGTGGTATTAGAGTAGTCTGCTCTTCATTTATTTTTTTTCGTGCATGTCCCCGACAAGATCTAGGTACAAGAAGTTGGGACTTGAACCAATCGATCCTTTGCAAGATCAGTCACAGCGAGCCCGACAACAACCCATGGGGGATGAAAATAAAGATGATGGAACAAGAGATCCTTTTAAAATGTTGCTCGAGGAATCCCTTGCACGACAAAGGAACAAAATTATGGACAAATTTGCACAAATCCTTCGGCGGATGCCCACAGGAGAAGAATCTTCATCAAGCGGCCATGCAACCCCCTTCAAGGTACATGTAAATTTTGATATTCCATTATTTGAAGGACTGATAGATGTGGATGTTGTAGATAATTTGTTGAATCTGCTCGAAGGGTATTTTTCTATCCACAATTTTTTCGATAGGGAAAAGATTACTTTTGCACTCCTCAAGGCCATCCCCCATGTTAAGGACTAGTGGGATACTTATGTTGATGTTTGGACAACATCGGCAAGACATTCTCTTATATTAATAATTAATAATATAATTATTGATTATTAAATACTATATATAATAAGTAAATGATAATAATAAATAGTTATTGATTATCCAAGGGACGCATCCTTTCATGGATGGCCACCATATGTTCCCTATATATGGAACACTCATCATTGTAATAATATATCGATCCTATCTCATATGAAGTAAAACAACATGGTATCAGAGCGGGATTGGGCTTGCTCCTTCACAAGAGGGCCCAGGAAAATGACAATAGAGTAAAATGTTGGGAGTGTTAAATTTATGGGGTTGTTACAATCTCTATGTACAACATATTTACTTTTTACTCCTACCTAAATTATAGAAAGAATTCCATAAATTATGGTGGGTAGTAATTTCTAGTAAAAATGTCTAATTACCTAAATATGAGGAATGTATTGCATATTTACTTCTACCTATATTTATGCAAAGAATCGCATGAATTATGGAGGAACAATTTAACAAAGTCAAATGCTATGTGGATGAATTATAACCAAATTAATCTTTGGGTAGTTACGAAGGTATTCTCCAAATATTTATAAGAAAGAAAATTTAATTTAATTTTTCAAAGAGACGTGTATTTTTTGGATCAATCCAATATTACTATAAAAAGACACAACAATAGACACACATATTTTTTCTCTCTCACACGTGGGATAAGTAATCTAAGGAAGAGACTAAGAAGTTGAATTTTCCCGAGTTACTTAGTGATGTTCTAGTGTTTACTAAAGTAATATGGTATATCATTGGAAGTAATTACCACTTGCGGAAAATTGTGTTGTTTTAATTTAACACTAGAAAATCAACATGGTTAGTCGTATGACATCGAGTATATGATGGATGTGTGTTGGTAGTCGTATGACATCGAGTATATGTTGTATGTGTTTTGGTAGAAGTATGACATTGATTATATGATGGATGTGCGTTGGTCATAGTAGAAGACATATTATTTGGAGGTCACTATATATAGTTGTGCACAAGATATATTGATCTCCTCTAGGAGATGCTTTTTGTTGTTTTTGTTTCTTGTTCTGAGAAGGTCACACGTAATAGCTCTGAGAAGGAGCCATAATGACAGTTGCATGAGGCATACATGGAGGGAAAGACCTTCCAACATGATATCAAGGAGAGACATTTCCATACATGATACTTAGAAATGGCAAGTATCTAGGATAAATGCACCTCCCAGGACGTGACCATGCCAGATAGCAGAGACAGTTAAAATTATCATGGATACAACGAGTCAAGACCGACTGTAGCAAAACTATAATAGATCCAATAGAGGAGGCAAACACATTATGAGACTCAGAGGGAGCAGGTGTAGAAGTCCTAATACATGAGTCGAGCCATGATATGTTGAGGAAGCAGGCATGGCAACAGTTCCAGTGTATGTAGAGGCACCCCCAAAGAGGGAGGCGGTACTACATACAGAGGGAGTAGAGATTGAGTTAACTTTAAAGAAGGAGGAAGAGCTACCTTCAGTGTCAGAGGGAGCAGAGAAAAAGGAAGCGTCACCTCCAACTTCAGAGGGAGTGTTGATGTTTTTCAGCTTCCTGAGACATTGGTTTCATTAGGGAACCTTGATATATCAAGTATGGTCCAATATGACTTAGCATAATCAAAATTTACCTATGTTTATGTGGGCAAAGGCATCCATGATTGAAGTGTATGTTCATAACAGAAGTTCGCATAAGACTTTGAGGAACATGACACCTAAGGAGGCCTTCACCAGAGTGAATCCTGAGATTGGACACTTCAATATATTTGGGTGTCTAGTATACATTCATGTACCCAAGGAGAAACAGATCAAGCTAGACCCTTCAGGTAGAAAGGGTACATTTGTGGGGTACAATGAGTCTTAGAAGGCATACCGGATCTACATCCCTAGTCAGAGACAGATTGAGGTGAGCAAAGATGGTACCTTTGAGGAGGAGGTATCCTTTAAGAGATCTAGAGGATCTCACATGGAGATTGATCAAATTGATCCAATTGATCCAGTTGATCCTGTAGCTCCAGTTGATGTTCCCATAGATATTGCAGTAGGTTGGAAGAGACCTACCTGGGCTCGTTAGACTCTGCAGGAGGCAAAAGGATATGTAGCTCCTCATTGTACCTTTCAAGTGAGCAAGAGACCTCAAAAATATTCATGATATGCTACAGCTATGAGCCACATCATTCATTTTGAGCCTTACTATTATGAGGAGGAAACTATTCATCCAGTATGGAGAGATGTCATGATGGAGGAGTATCAATCCATCATGAAGAATTGTGTGTGGGACATTGTTCCAAGACCTGAGGGGAAGTCTTTAGTGACTTCCAAATGGATCTGCAAGATCAAAGACACAGTTGACGGGAGCATCGAGAAGCACAAAATGATATTTATTGCTAGAGGATTCTCTCAGGTGGAGGGAATAGATTATGAGGAGACATTTTCCCATGTTGCTCAATACACTTCTATCCGGATGATTATTTCCCCTGCAACATCCATGGGTTGGAGAGTACATCAGATGGATGTAAAGATAACATTTCTCAATGGAGAGATTGAGGAAGAAGTATACATAGAGTATCCATATGGTTTTGTTATACATGAGAAGGAGTCTCATGTGTGCAGGTTGAAGAAGACCTTGTATGGACTCAAGTAGCCACGTCGAGCTTGGTATGCGAGGATTGATGGACACCTGATGATGTTTGGGCTTCATAAAAAGTGTTGTTGATCCCATCATGTACTACAATATTGTTAATGGTGAGTCCCTAATTTTGGTCCTCTACGTTGATGATTTATTCATCATTGGTACAGAGAGCCTTATTGTTGAATGCAAGTATGTGTTGGCCTCTAAGTTTGAGATGAAGGACCTTGGTATGATGCACTAATTCTTGGGAATAGAGGTGTGGTAGAGAACTTATGAGATATTTCTGAGTCAGGGGAAGTACACAGTTGAGATACTGAAGAAGTTTGGGATGTTGAACTTGAAGCCCATGACTACACCAATGGTGATGAATCTGAAGAAACTAAGTGTGTCTTCTTTTGATTCTGACAAAATTGATCAGACTCTATACAGATAGCCAATTGGATCATTTATGTATACGGTTAACACCAGACCAAATATTTGATATGCAATGAGTGCACTTAGCTAGTTTATGAGTCCACCAAGATAGACACACTGGATTGTTATGAAGCATGTGTTGAAATACCTGTGAGGCACAGTTGGAAATGGTCTGAGATATACTTCCAGTATTGATATGATATGGAAGGAATATATTGACTATGATTGGGTAGGGAGCGCAATTGACAGAGAGAGCACCTTTGGGTGTTGCTTCACTTTGGGATCTTCCATGGTTTCCTAGTGTAGCAGAAAACAGACTTATGTGGCTTTGAGCACAACAAAAGCAAAGTACATTGCATTAAGTATGTCAGTCTATGAATCAATCTGGCTTCGCAAGATCCTTGCATATTTATCCGAACATGTGTTGGATTCCACCATTATTCATTGTGGTAACCAAATTTGTGTGAAGATATCAGAGAATCCAGTGTTTCATGACAAATCGAACCACGTCGAGATCAATTACCATTACATCTGAGACATGGTGCAGAGGAAGGAAGTACTCGTGTTGTACCTTCCTACAAATGAGCAGTTTGTTGATGTTCTTACCAAACTAGAATGAAATTCAAGTACTTCCATGACAGACTTGGTGTGGCAAAGAATGCCTCCCTCCCTGAGAGGGAGTGTTAATGTTGGCATCTTTCTAAGACATTCTCCAGATCATACTCCTCTATAACTGATTTGAGTTGATCTGTGATGACACTTATCCGAGAAGGGATAAGTTTGTTTGGGCTTATATCCCAACATCCCTTATGGAGAGAACATGATGACACGTCCCTTATGGAGAGCACATGAGGACACGTCCCATGTGGAGATCACATGAGGACATGTGAAGGGAGTTGACCCTAGTGTTTCTAAAGGGAGTAGCCTCTATAAGTCCACATGGGAGTGTCATGTGTGACAAACATTCTCCAGATTGAACTCCTTTGTGAATTGAGTTGATTTGATCTCTGGGGACACTTCTCCAAGAAGGGATAAGTGGGACACTTATCCGAGAAGGTATAAGTGAATTTGGGATTATATCCCAACGTCCCTTGTGGAGAGCACATGAGGACATGTCATGGGAGTTTACCTTGATGCCACATACTATGAGGAGTTGAACCTAAGTGTTCCTAGAGGGAGTAGCCTCTATAATTCCACATGGGAGTGCCATGTGAGACAAACCTTTTGCTACTATGGTGGTTGTGTACCACTGGCGGAGACTATGTATCTATGTACAGTAGTTGTGTACTACTATGGAAAGATACCTCCCTAGCTAACAGAGAGTGTTGATGTTTTAGCATTGGGTGGACCTTCTCCTAGATCGGGTTGCAGACCAAGGGAGATAGGATACATTTATCATAAAGGTGCACTTGTGGTAAATGGGCCCAGATGCAGTCCTTCCTTGATCATGACAAGGAATATTATGGACTCGAGGTGCTTGAATTTATTTCCACGTGTCAGTTAGCATCAGGCTAACATTCACTCATAGGTGTGTACTTGTGGTGAAAGATCATGGTGTGGTCTTTGTCATAGTCATGGTGATTTGACAAGGAATAATAAAGAATCAATATGTTATATGCTATTACATACAGACCTAGAGTGAGCCTGATCTTAGAGAGAGTTAATTGGCTCAAAGGGAGAGTCGCAGAAGAAGTTTCTCCTCGGTTCAAGTGGGAGAGAGACGTCTCCCAAGATTGACAAACAAGTGCCATGAGTCTAGGGTGAAGTTTTTATACTTCAAAGAAAAGCTTGGCATGATACATAATGTCTCCCTCATTTATAGGGAGTGTTGATGTTTGGACAACATCAGGAAGACATTCTCTTAGATTAATAATTAATAATATAATTATTGATTATTAAATACTATATATAATAAGTAAATGATAATAATAAGAAGTTATTGATTATCCAAGGGATGCATCCTTTCATGGATGATCACCATATGTTCCATATATATGTAACACTCATCATTGTAATAATATATCGATCCTATCTCATATGAAGAAAAAATAACAACTTACTATGAGCAAAGGGCCATAGATGAATCTACAATATTTATGGTTGCCCCTACATGGGATTCCTTCCGGGATGACATTAAAGAACAGTAATACCCTATTGCAAGATAAGAGGACCAGTACACTAGATGAACCACCCTGTGTTAGGAAAGGGACAAGACAGTACCATATTTCACCAATATTTCCCATACCCTACGCACCAAATTGGGTATCAAAGACTCTGAGCGACATCCGGTGCTCAAATATCATGTTTGTTTATATAGATACATTCAAATAGAAATGTAGTTTCTGGACATTGAATCATTAGGTACGGCTTATAGATATGTTTTCAAGATCGAGAAGAAATTTAAGCAGAAGAGGTGAGAGTTTGGATCTGCAAACTCCTCACAGTCGAAACAGGGCAAAGGTGGCCCCAACCCACACAACAAGGGACAGAGAAAATATGGACACTCTTAGGAAAACCAGTCCAAGATGCAACACAATAAAGGCAATGAGAAGACAAAGAAGGACACGGGAAAATGGTGTGAATACCATAAAATCCCTTGGCACAACATTGAATAAGTCGTTCCAATCAGTCACTCGTGGTCGAGCTGAAGGCTTCCGATTCATAGGCTGATTATGAATCCGAATCAAATCTAGAAGAAGGAAAGAGGATTATCGATGTTGAACCTAGTGCCATTATCACTACCACCAAATTCCAACCAAGCGAACCAGAAGAACCAGAGGAAGGGGGACGCCTCTTTCAATCAAATATGTGGGTAAAGGGGGATCTGCTTCATTTCAATGTCGATAGAGGCAATCAAAAGAACCTGATATTGGCAGAGGTCGTCAAGCGGTTGGACCTACCGATGACACTGCACCCATAGCCCTATAGCATCGGCAGGCTTCGTCAAGGAAGAGATCTATGTGTTATCCAACAGTGTTGTCTGTCCTACGGCATCAAGCCTTTCAAAGATGAGGTATTGTGTGATATTGATCCCCTTGAAGTTTGTGATTTTATTTTAGGACATCCATATTTTTGGAAGATTCATGTTGTGTATGAGTCTAGGCCCTACAATTTTATTATTACTTTGGGTAGAAAATTGTACAGGATACCAAAGGTATCATCGCCTACCGCTATTTCTTTAATCTCTTCTAGGAAATGCAGTAAGGTCATTTCACAGATCGAGAAGTTTGTCTTCTTTGTGATCCATGCTCACAGTAAGAAGAAGGTCGTCACCACATCCGTGCCCTCTACATAGAGCCTTTATTTGTAGCATAAGCAAGTGGATGGGATTGTGTAAGAGTACATACACATCTTATCCTCACCCACTGAGGTACCAATGCACTACCAAGTCAAGCATCCAATTGATCTAACCCCCAATGAACCTCTACCTAATGGACCAGTATATCATCGCTCGCTAATGGAAAATGATGAAATCAAGCGTCAGATCCAAGAGATTCTTCAAAAGGGGAACATTAGACCCAGCTCCTCCCCTTGCAGATGCCTGATTGTACTGGTGCAGAAGAGGGACGGGACCTGGCGACTCTGCATTGATTACAGAGCATTAAAAAAAATCACAATCGGGAACCGGTACCCTATTTCTAGAATTGATGACCTTCTTGACCAACTCAAGGGGGAAAAGTTCTTCAGCAAGATTGACCTAAAGTATGGCTACCACCAGGTTCCCATCAAACCAACTGATGTATGGAAGACAACTTTCAAATCTAAAGAAGGTATCTCCAATGGTTGGTCATGCCCTTTGGCTTAAGAAATGAACCAGCCACTTTCAAGAGGTTGATGGATGATGTATTGAGACCCTTCACCAACTATTTTGTGGTGCTATATTTGGATGACATCCTCATCTTCTACAGAACTTGGGAGGAGCACATGCGGCATATTCAGCAGGTTTTGAGCACTCCACGGTAGCACAAGCTATATGCCAACTTGGAAAAATGCTCCTATGGCATGAACATGGTCCAATACTTGGGCTACATTGTTTATGAGCATGGGGTACATGTTGATCCAGCTAAGATCCAAGTCATAAGTGACTGGCCATCCCTGACCACACTAACCGAGCTTCGGAGCTTCTTGGGACTAGCCAACATCTACAGACGATTTGTGTTGGGATTCTTCGATATTGCATGGGCCCTTAGCCAAGTGACCAATGGAGGTGGCAGGGCAAATTTCACATGGGGAAAGGAACACTAATGAGAATTTTATGATCTGAAGCATCGCTTGTGCTCAACTCTAGTACTCTCCTTGCCCGATCTGCAACAACCATTCGAGATTGAGACTAATGCATCTGACTATGTTGTAGGCACAGTTCACACTCAACACGGTCATCTGGTGGCATACCATAGTGAGATACTCTCAGATATTGTCTAGAAATACCCCACCTATGACAAGGAAATGTATTCCATTGCACAAGCATGTCATCAATGGAAACATTACATTCTAGGAAAGGAGTCGATTATCCACACTGATCATAAGCCTCTGCAGTTCATACAAACACATGGGAAGTTGCATAATGACCACCATCAGAAGTGGTCCACCTACCTGAAGCAGTTCCATCTCAACATTAATTATAAGACAGGGAGCACAAAACATGTCATTGGCTGCCTCAGTCGACCTCTTGTAGATGAACTCACCGCTATGCTCCATTCTTGTGAACATGAGGCATCTGAATGGCCCCAACTTTATCAGTAAGATATGGACTTTTCCACCACGTAACATCTCTTGGGTACAGATGCGAATGTCATTGATTTTCACATTCAGGACGAATTGTTATGCCATCTGGGCCATCTCTATGTTCTTGCAAGCGAGCGTGAAAATCTGATTTTGGAAGCCTAGTACAGTCGGATGGAAGGACATTTTGGCTTGGAGAAAACAATGGTCGTTCTACAGAAACATTTTTATTGGCCAAAACTTTGACAAGACGTCAACAAGTATATCAGATCCTGCACTTCTTGTGCCATTGCCAAGCCAACCATCAAGAAGTAAGGATTATACACCCCTCTTCCTACTCCCAAGAATCCTTGGGAATCCATCTCGATGGATTACATGTCTGGCCTTCCATCCACCAAGCAAGGCAATGATTGTGTATTTGTGGCCATTGATCGGTTTTCGAATATGGCCATCCTCACATCCTGTAAGAAGAACATCATAGCGACAGATACTGCTAAACTCTTCTTCAAACAAGTGTGGGTCCATTTTAGTATACCACAAACCATCATCTCCGACCGAGACAGAAGGTTCCTCAACACATTTTGGTCGAGTCTCTGGTCACTATTGGACACCAAGATCATTAAATCCACTGCTTTCCACCCCTAAACAGACGGCCAAACATAGGCCTTCAATCGGATGATTATGCACATCCTACACATGTACAACTCTAAGCACCCACATACATGGGATGAGAGTATCCCCTATGTTCAACACAGTTACAACAAGGATCTCCATAGCTCGACCAGCCATAGCCCCTTTCAGGTGGGGTTGGGATTTCAACCATTGGGTCCCATTGATGTTGCACTACTTCTTGAAACCACACAGACAGACTCTTCCCATGTTCAGTTTGATATTGACAGAGCCACCAGATTCATTGAGCAGATTCAGCACATCCACCAATAGGTCCATGAGATTTTCCAGAAAGCCAATGATAAGTGCAAGCAGCACCATAATCAACATAGGGTACCACACCAGTTTCAAGTTGGAGACAAGGTCTGGTTACATTTGTCAAAAGAGTGTCTTACAGGGCCCCATCAGAAGATTTTCCCACTTCATTATGGGCCTTACACTATCACCAAGGTTGTGGGTAGTAATGATTTTGAGTTTAACACTCTACCCTTCCTTGTCTTGGACCCAATGTTCAATGTGGACCTCCTTCAACCATATTTTCCACCATTATTGGACACCTCAACGATCGAAGAACAACTGACATCAATAGAGCTCAACCATGATTTCATGGAACATGCATCCACTGATAAGATAGTGGACACAAAAGTCAAGGGCACTCTTCAGTAGAGGGTCCAACTTTATCAGGTTGTCAAGGCAGGGAAGCTCCTACACCAAGGCAAGTGGCCAAATTCAACAGAATGTTCCTCACCTGATGGGGGAACTCAATGGAATGGAGATAATTTCTTCCTAAGGGGGGAGGATTGATCTAGGTGGATATTGGTGTCCAACCACCTATTCGAACTGGCTCCTCTTGAAAATTTTTAGTTCAACACGTTCTTATGTACTTCTTTGTAATTGTGGGTTCTACACT
Organism: Picea mariana; assembly: GCA_032191745.1. Classification (NCBI taxonomy): domain Eukaryota; kingdom Viridiplantae; phylum Streptophyta; class Pinopsida; order Pinales; family Pinaceae; genus Picea; species Picea mariana. Next base: position 139,161 of record JASDQU010503848.1, read on the forward strand.
TATGGGGTTGTATGAATCCCTACACATATTCCAAAAGGAGACTGGTGGCCTCCCACCTAATCCAACTGGATTATTTTGGATGTTTTCATGTCAGCACATCTTTATGTACTTCCAGGGCCGTTTTGGGGCCCTAAACAATGTTTTTTTGGCCTGGCACAGTCAAACTGTATACAGAGTCAAAGTTTGATGGTGGAATGTGTATTTCTCGAAAATATATTTCCAATGGGATATAATGTGCCTAAAACGGAGGTCGTATGCAAAGTTATGACCCTGAGAAGTTGAGGTACCAACTTACCCATATGGGCCCACATGACTTTTGGCGTTTCACCTCCTAGGGTTAGGTTTTTGGATGTCTAGGGTTTTGGCATTCATAAGTAATATTAAAAAGGCCTATGGATCCTCATTGTGATCATTCTACTCAGATGGATGCACATAGTACCCACATCTCTTCTCAGAGATAGCTACCACCATTCAAGCAAGTTGTTTCAATTCTACAGTTTTATAGTTTCAGCCTATTTCATTTATTCAATAGAAGATATTGTTCATTGGATATATGTGTTGTTCTCCATATCTCTGTGTTTATTGTATTCAATTTGTTTATCAGTTCGTTCCACTCCTAAATTCAGATCAAATAACATATTTTTGTTCCTTATGGTCATGCGAATCTATTGGGATGAATTTCATTGACATGCAAGATATTTTGTGGAATTGTTATTTTTATAGTAGGTGAAGTTAGGGTGCTTAGATTTGAAAATGGGCAGCATATTCTTTCCCTTTAAAGGCACATGAGTATGGTGAGCCTATTTTCAATGAAATGTGAGGTGGTACTATTTTCATCTAACCTAGATGACTTTCTCTAGAATATACAGAGGTGATATGAACTTATTGTTCCAACAAGGTGCTCAAGTACAATAGGCTCAACACATGCAACAAACTACACTAGGAAAACAAGAATAAGCATGGACGTGCAATTAAGTGTGAGGCTAGTCATATGATATGTTGTTGTAATGGACAACAGTTGGTAATAAATGTTATGGGTTTGATAAGGATTTTTTTCCTAGTACTCGGGTTCCCACTATAATCTATTTTCTCATAGGTGATATGCAATTCGTATTTATGCATGTTTGAGTTATGGTTACTATTTTCATATGTACTAGATAAATTCTTGTGATTAAGCATGTTTTTTGTAAGTAAGAGGTAGGTATTTGATTTTATATAACTGTGGAAAAAAAATATTTACATGCATGGAAAATAGATTCAGTAGAGGAGCCTCAACCTGGATTCTTTGTTATGGCTTTATCAAGCTATTGGATTGATCACTATCATAAATAAAAATCGAAACTATATAAGTATGTTATGGTCTCTGGCATATGTAGCTAAATATAAAACTAGGAAAGCAACATATGACATACCCTATCCTTTTTCCCTTACATTATATCAAAAATATAAAAAAATAAAAACAACCTTGAAAAGAGATTACTCCATGCCCTATAAATTTTTTGAAATAAAACATACAAGATGAAAATATTGAGGTCAAGTTGAACCTGAGCATTTTGATTATATTCTTCCTCTTCATCCAGGCAGATAGGGTGTTGGTGGTCCTTGCTAGCTTAGTGTTTTTATCCTTACCTCACTTCTTCATCTTTTGGGTCTTGAACTAAACCTTGGAGGGCTTGCAGCATGAAGTAATATTTATCATTTAGTTGGCGCAATGCTTCTTTAATTTCTTTTAGAAGTGGGTTACTTCTTTCTGAGACTGAATCTAGACGACAAGCCATCAACTCCTTAGTGTGCAAATAGAGGTCCAAGGTTAAGGAATAATTTTTATTTCTACTTGAGAATCACATGTCAGGTACAATATGGGAAAAGGTCCTCATCAATCCTCTCTCCATTGGTATCACCCCTACAATCCCCAACTTTTTTCTCCAAAATGTTTAGTCGGTGCAATGTAGTGGCCTTATGCTCGCCCTCAAAACCTTGTGTGATGCATTGAGCCTTAATAATTTTTCCCTTGGTTCGAGTCTGTCACATTTTAACTTCTTGGTGGGCCTTGAGAGTAGCGGGGGAACCCATTCCTTTGGGATTTCGCTAAGGTGGGTCCACATTTTTTCTCTTCCTCTGATGATTGGTGCTCCTTCCCTTCCATTTTTATTTCTTCCTGCTTGAGATGTTCGACCTTGAGAACTAGAATAGGTACTAGATACTTCATTGTTTCTCATGCATCAACTCTCTTATCTATAGTTTGGTTCATCTTCACTAGGTTTCATTGAATGTTGTGAATATGAGAAGCAATGGAGGGAACCATTATATGGTGGTTGTGGCTAATTATTAAGAGGATGATGGTCTAGAGCAAGATTGTAAACCCCTATATGCCTATGAAAGCCATGATTTTATATGTACCAATGGCATTATGGCCATGTGAGCCCCTGTTTTAACATTTTCCTATGTCGAGCTTCTCATTCCCTTCTTGGAATGCCTCCATTGCATTTGCATGTAGAACCTTCATGCTCTAGGATTATGTGATGAGTGTTGTATCTAGATGGAGCGTGTTGACTATAATCCTCTCAAAGAACATGTTGAATGTTGTCCTCCTCCATATATTCCCTTTGTTTGTGGCTCATGCCACCTTTTTTTGCTAGGTGGTGGCCATCATTGTCGAAAAGTGGTGTGACAGGGGTGTGTTATCTCATTCCCAGCACCCCCTCTGGGTGATTTTGATTAAACATGCTGATCATTGAGACAATGAGAGATTAATATGCAATTGAGAGAGATGATAATGTGTTAGTGTTGATACCGCACACAAATTTATCTCATTTCTTTGTAAATGTTGGTGCTAAGTGTCCTCGACATTCTGTGTCCAATAGTTTGGGTGGCATTCTTGAAAAATCGGTTGCATAAGATTTAATAGTGTAGAAGCAAGTTATCTAGGGGTTAGAGTTACTTTGTGCACGAGAAGGATGAGAAATCATGAGTGCAATAGGACTAATTGATGCAAGATAGGCTGAAAGGAAATGGGAAAGAAACCCAATTGTATGGATAACACTTTTTTGAACATGCATGGATAGAGAATAAGACATTAGGAAGCTTTCAAAGGACAAAGGCACGCATAGAAGACAATGACAATGAAAAGGAGAATTGTTTAAGGATATTTGTCGCTTTCAACTTTGAATCGAACAAGGTGCATGGAACCCATCGAAATTAAAGGTAGGAGACAAGGAAATTAGAGGACAACTCCAATATCAAGAAGTAGAAGACATGTAGTTTGAGAGAGGACAAGTTTTAACAAGTACATAGAAGAATGTTGTTGATGCAAGAGGAATTTTAATGTTCCTCACAAAAACATCTTTGAATCTCATTAGGATAAGCAAGATAGGTGGGAATATTACCCTGGGTTTACAATCCTTACTCTTACAACCAAATATCAATAACATAATCCTTGAGATTTTAAATCTCTTTTATAAAATATGAAATTTTTATGTATTTAAAATTTTTATATAAGCCAACTAGTAAAGAATAATATGACTTTAACTCAATAAAAGGAACTTCAAAACATGCTAAAAATAAAGTAAACTGAACAATAGAATAGATATGAAATCAAAGCATTCTAGTAAGCCAACATATCATAAAGTAATCAGCAAATAAACTTTATTAAAGACCAATATGAATTCAAAACAAAATTGTCTTTACAGATCCCTGCGAGGATCGGGACCATAGATGTCCTTAGAAGCCAAAGATGTAAAAAGAGTCATACAAAGGTAACTAGTGCCAAAAGAAAGAGGTAGAATAACAATATCTGATTTTGATCACTTAAAGAGACATAATATCATCATCATACTCTACAAAATTAACACCAATTAGAACTTAATCTAACCATAACTTCTAAAAAGTGCAAATGGATTACAAAGGAAATCAATAACCTTGAAGAACACCACAGGTCAATGCCACTCAATCTTTCTTTGCCACCTTTCAAGATATCCCCGATGTTAGCAAGACAGTTTAGTTCTCTAGAAACTAAAAATTGAAATGAATAAGAATGATAAACTCACTTTCAAATCTTAGGCATACCTTCACACAAAATTTCTTCTCCTCCATTCGTGACTTCTCTCTCCTTTTATCTTGGCATGAAGCAGTTAGGTAGTTCAAATAACTTTTAATCTAATTAAAATTTTAATTTCATGAGAGAATAACATTTTTGTATGGTAAAGGTCACGAATGTGTTTAAATATTTTAACTAAAAGTAGGTGGGGTCCCACTAGACTCCTTATAAACTTTATTGCATATGAAATTCATTCTTGTAACTCCATAATAAAAATAATTAGAATATATGGGGGAGGGAAAATGCATCATCATAATTCATAATAATCATAAAAAAAACTTGTATCTCCCTTAATAAAAAATGTATGATATTTTAAATGTTTCAAAATTAATTATCATATATTCATTGTCAGCTTGAAAGTCATGTCTCAAATATCTAGAAATAAACATTGTCATAAACATATAACTAGAAAAGCTCAGGGTACTTATTCTTTAAATAAATTTCCCTCTCTCTCTCTCTTGCCTTCATATTCAATTAGCTCAGGGTGCATATTATTAAAATAAATTTCCCTTGTACCATAATATGTTTTCACTAGGTTCCTCTTTTGATTTTGCAGAAGTGGACTGCGATGTTTCGGTGCTTGGGGCCTCGATAGCTTTCTTCCCTTTTTCACCTAGAATTTTGGGAATATGCATTTTGTTATCCTTTGGGGAGGAATGAATAATAAAGGCGACTAGAGTAAGAATGGGTGCTGAGACATGTGTCAAAGGGGGCATCTCTGGGGCTAGTAGGCAAATGAGCAGTACCATAAAGGGGTTTTACATGGTTGTTTTTCCATCCATCATCTATAGGTTGAAGGGGGTGTTACGAAACATCCATAATACTAGGGTGAGGTTTCAAAGGCACATTAGGAGGACAAAATGGTTGTGGCAAGGTTGGTTTCCCACCCAAATCTAGATGATCGATTTGTACAAGCTGATTAAACTTGTTAAGAACCAAACATCAATATAGCATAGAAAAACCTCAGGAAAAGTACTCAACGCCTTGAAAAAGAGATAATTTCAGATAATAAGCCTCTTCGAGGGGGCAACCTCCTTTTACCCCACTTAAATGTTCAAGTACAAGATGATTCAAAA
>JASDQU010503848.1:144432-179558 GCA_032191745.1 Picea mariana
TGAATTTCATGGGATGAATTTTCACTTTTGGGTGTCTTCTCTGTTACGAAATTTTTCATTACTTCCATGATCTTAGCTTCCATTGAATCTATCTTAGTATCCAACTTAGATTCCATTGAATCCATCTTAGCTTCCATTGAATGCATCTTAGTATCCAACTTAGATTCCATTGAATCCATCTTAGCTTCCATTGAATCCACCTTATTTTGTAGTTCATTTATGTCCCTACGTATTTCTTCACCTTCATCAAGAGTCCAAGTAGGATTTTCTGGAGGCTTATTTGGTGTAGAAGTTCCCTTTTTGGGTGGCATGTTGGCCAAGTATCACTTTTGAACCTTGATTTTGAGGTGGTTCTGCTAGACAATATTTCTTCTATTGTATCTCCCAAGTTTCGGCCCTTCTGGGTATGAAACTTTCTTTTAGGTAGTTATCTAATATTTCTTCTCTGCAATTCCATAGGTATGATCAAAATTGGATGTGCCAAGTGGAATTTACAATAACTTCCTCACAACTTGCCAATTTTTGTCCTTTCCAGGAGATCTCACTTGTATAGAATGCCCCGCACAAAATAATTGATATCAAATTCTGAAACTCGCACCCAAAATACTACAAACTGTCCACGATCCAATGCAACCAGTCCCACTCAATTTGGATACTCTAGCAAGAAGTTATTTTTGTTTTACCTGGAACACCTTCTTGAGGCTAGTCAATAGGACTAGTCAGATACCCTATCTTACACAAGGTGTATCTACAAATTTAAGATGACCCAGAAGCTGAAATTTTTACCACAGGTACCTTACTAATTTCTATAAATGGTCTCTGGAGGACAGGGTATTAAACGTTACATAAAATTTTTTATAGTGAAAAATCCACAATGACTCATTTCAGGATGATTCCAGAACCCTGTCTTGTATAGGCTGTATCTCCAAAAGTATAAGGCCTCAGGAGCTGAATTTTGAACCCAACGTACCTTGATCCATATACTAAATACCCTCCAAGAGGTTCCTTCTGAAACATTGTAGAAAAAAAGTTATAGTGAAAATTCCATGGTGTCTCAGATGTAGCAGCGAAACCCCAAGACCTTGAGCTCTGATACCATATGTTAAGAACCAAACATAAATATAGCATAGAAAAACCTCAGGAAAAGTACTCAACGCCTTGAAAAAAAGATAATTTCAGATAATAAGCCTCTTCGAGGGGGCAACCTCCTTTTACCCCACTTAAATGTTCAAGTACAAGATGATTCAAAATGAAAATGTCTCCTTGGTATATATAGGGGACTAGGAGGAATAATTACAAATAATGGCCTAAAGCCGACATAATTAAAATAACATTACTAATCTAAATTACAACTAATGGCCTAAAGCCGACATAAATAAAATANCCTTTTACCCCACTTAAATGTTCAAGTACAAGATGATTCAAAATGAAAATGTCTCCTTGGTATATATAGGGGACTAGGAGGAATAATTACAAATAATGGCCTAAAGCCGACATAATTAAAATAACATTACTAATCTAAATTACAACTAATGGCCTAAAGCCGGCATAAATAAAATAGCATTACTAATCTAATATGTCCCAATTAAGGGGTAATGAGCCAATATTAGGGCTTAACAAAACTCCTCATAGTCAACATCAAAATGGATTGAAAATATTATCTTCTTGTTTCTCCCTTCTTGACAAAACATATTGGGTATTTTTCCTCTTCCTCCCCTGTTTCCTCTATTATCTCCTCTCCTTCCCCTGCCAAAGAAGCTCATATATTTCCATTTCATAGATTCATTTAAAATATTGAAGTAATATACATGCAATAAACAAACACACTTTGCTAAATTTGTTGAATATGATTAAGGCTCGGATTGTAGCATAGAAGACTCAACGTGAAATAGGAGAAATGGAAAGGGGAAATTACTAATGAAATAGAAAAGAAACCCATGCATACTCATTCTTTCACATCCTCTAATATTTATTTAAAGTTTGTCTAGAAATTTAATATGAGAGTCATGCTTTATCCAATTTCATGCCAAAATACTTCAATAAAAACACCAGTAGGGTCACATGAATAAAGAATGTAAAATGGAAATTATAAATGGTTGGCATAATTCTTTGTTGTATTATATAACAACTCTATTCATAAACACCATTGTGATAAATTCTAGGCCATTTCTTTTCACAAAAATAAAGGATATATCGAGCAAAATCATGGAATAATTTATGGAAAGTAAAAACATGAGGAATTGGTTGCAGTAAGCATATATAAAAACCAATTCCAACCCTCGACTGAGCCATCATTTATCACTATATATCCATCTCCATTTGTGAGCTCTTTTTAGTGACAATCAAGAAGTATATATAACCATCAAACTTTTTACTAGAAATTAGGCATAAGAGCAAGGGTTTAACATACTCGTGCTACAAAATGAACCCAATTCAAACCTTGTATGAAACATTTTTCTTTTTTTCTTAAAATAATAAAATAATAATAATAATAAAAAGGTTTTTCACTTTTAACTAGTGGCTACAACTAGCAGTCTTGCCATTCATTTTTTTACCATCAAACAGAAAGAATTCATACAACATCATTGAATATCATTTCGACCTGAGCCCAAGATGTGTATTTTATATCAACATAACATCAATGTAGTCAAACCATTTGCATGGCAAGTTTAACCCAAAAATTTTCAACACAATCAACCATTCACAACAAAATTTTCATTTTGCAACTACCAAAACCGAGTATGTAGAGTTGAGACAATAATGGAGTATGGAAAGTGTAAATAATGGAGAATGGAACTAAAATGAATCAAAATCACATCTATGAAAGCTATTGAAGCATGGGTTTTCACAATCTTCACAAACAAAATATTAAGCACCAACCATTCAGTAAACCTCGAACTATTACCAATTCAATTTGCTAATAAAAGAGGGGAAAGAAGGGGAAAAGAAACTCATACTGAGCAATTGGCTTACATTTAAGCCAAATTAATTTATTTATCAACGAAATAAAGCTATAATAATGCTTAAAAAACTACATGAGTACTTCCCTTGTCCCAAATTTTGTTTCTATATCGTTCTCAAGCTTGAATCGGTTGCACAACAACCAAGTAATAGTTAGTTGAAGCCAAAATGCAACAATAGATCTCTCTTCCACAACATTCTAGAAACCAAATGAGCAAACAAGGAACCCTAACGAATTCCAAAGATGGTGGTATACAAGTTCGGAGACATTAATGCCCCACTCGTTTTAGATTTAATGCATGGCATCATGTAATGGCCAACTCACCATCCATACGATGCCAACCTTAATGCATACACAAGCTAAATGAAAATAACCATTGATATACCTTGTCACGTTTAAAACCTTTCAAGTATCAAATGTCATTATTCTATGTGACATATGAACCACACTATATACCATAAAAATCAACCATGTTTTCCATGGTATTTAGCAATACCAACCCATTATGCCATCGAGAGATGTGAGGCATACAACAAAACTTTATATAATTAACCAATCTGTGCCATGTTAAACAAACATAAATCTTCATACATCACATTTATACCATAGTGTGGCTTTTTTTTACCAAAAGAAAAATCATTCCCTCTTTATAAATCCAAATATAAACCTTAAATGACATTAAGTGATGTGAGACATTAAACCACAAGAAACCATAACATATCACCAAATGTGTTATATCAAGAATCATAACACCATATGTGTCATGCCAAATATCATTACCTTGGTATAATGATATCATGCCTCTTATGATGTAATTAAAATAGTATTTTTAATGACCTTTTAAAACCAGACCTCTTTAATTCCATGCACAAGGAAGCATCTCAAACTAAAACCGTGACATGATAGATCAATACCATGTCGAAAACGTTGATAAAAAGTACGAGCCATACAGGAGTGCAATGAAATTGACAAACTTCAACACTTTTACTTGGGGACCCCACTTGCTTTGGTTTTTTTTAATTTCACATAGGGATATAAGCTTCACAACATTTTGTGAGCTTTATAAATAGGTGGACGAAATATGAGTCAACAACTATGAGAGCATGTTTTTATGCAAGATGATCATTTCACCTAGTATTTGCTTTCAAGGGAGACAATACTCTTTTTGAAGACATACATCGCCAAATAAGACTCGTATTCATTGAAACTATGAGGATGCACATGAAGAATATAGGGACGAGAATGTGGAAAAGTGAACCAAGAGTGTCCCAAACAAGAGAAGATAATATAATAATGGACAAAAGAGGAACAAAAGAAGGGCATACATCTAACCCATGCAACAAGCTCGGTAATGGAGGACTTGGAAATCAATGTGGATCTCCTTTAAACTTCATAAATTTGGAATAAAGGGAAAGAGAGAAAGAGAAAGGGAAAGAAAGAAGAAGACACATAGATGGGTTGGAGAGACACCAATAGGTGGAAGAGTTGAAAAAGTTGAGGCTACTTAGAAATCAAATAGGTGGTTGTCATATGTGTGGAATTTGGGGACATGCCATGTAAAATTGTACCAACATTATTCACAGGATTGGAGGTTGCAACTAGGTGAACATCTCTTAGTGGTGTATGGTCCAATCTTGAACAAGATACTAAAGTGCGGTGACAAGTACCCTCCCCCCCAAAAAAGAAGGAAAAGAATAACAAATAAATAAAAAATTAAAGGGGAAAATCCAAACATGGGTTGGATGGATGACATAGTCTCATTTGTAAAGAATATTGAATTGGTATAAAATAGGAGTTGGATCGTAGAAAAGTACTACCTAGCGTGCAATAATGGTAGGTTTGTTCAATTATAGGCATTGTGAATATTCACTTATTGAAGGAATTATTTGAGATACATGGAATGAGACATCAATGGATGCAGTAGAGAGTGGAAATGAGAGTGCCAAACATGACATTTGGAGGAGGATTGTTGTATTCCACACATACAAGTGGGCGAGCACTCTATTGATAGATGTTTAAGAAAACAATGTTGGACAATGTGACATTATGTTGGGATTGTCCTTGGAGACATGGTGTGAGAGATTATATCTTTTGGGGTTACTTCAAAAGTGTTTGCACCATGCTTGAGGGTGCTTGATGTGAAGTGGAGTGCATGGTGTATTGACTACCCTTGGTTGTACCATGATGGACATACACATCAAAGATAAGTTACTCATGGTTTGTTATACCTTGATTTGATTTTGATGTGGTGCACTTTCTTAGGAGGTTGGAGACCTATGTGGTTTTGTGACATTCTTCATGAACTGTGCACATGAAGGGTTTAGTCAGTTCCCTTGGAGGAAGACCCATTTGGAGGAGCGTCGGGCATTTAGGAGGAGGGAATTGAGCCCTGCGTATCATGGGGAGACTTGGTTTCTTACATGGAATCTTGTGCTTGACTTGAATATGCTTGGGTTAAGGAGTGCTCATGTAGGTGTGGTGGACTTGGAGGTACACATGGCTTTGAAGGGAGAGTTGGAGCATTGGAGGCCTTTGGAGAAGGAGCATTGTACACTTCTTGTGTAGCATTCACCTTGGGACCCTTTCTTGATGGACATTCACACCTTGGAGCTTGACATGTTCCATTCAAAATTGGAGTGCTTCACATGTAGTGATTAGTTAGGTTGCTTATTGTGGACATTATCCAATTTTTTATTATTGGCATCCCTCACCTTTCATTTAAATAAAGGGAGGAGTGAGTCCTTTCATACATCATATTGATCATATACTTGTATTATATATTTGAGAGGTAAAGCAAACTTGTCTCTTTCGTGTGTACTATTCTTCGTTGTACTTTGCTTTATTTGTCTTGAGCACTAGGGTTCTAGAGTTGTTTCAAGAAGAAGACTAGGGTTAGGGTTTGCCTTAAGAAGACAAGGGAGGCTATGGTTTGGGAGAAACCCTAGAGGAGCACAGGGAGAACTTGTTCTTATGGTTCTTGTGAGAGAATAAGACCAGGGTTTTGTGGCATTTGAAAACTCTAGCACTACTTGGAGTGCTTGATGTGCAGAAGATAAATGGAGGATATCTTGTTTTGTTTCTTACACTTGTGTGATACAAGTGTAGGTGTAGAATAAGACTTTTCAATGTGTATACTTGTTGGTTATGGATCTTACGTGGAATGACTGACTTTGGTTGGGAGTGATTATTATAGGAGGAGTTGGTGGTTAGGGTTTGCTATTTGTGGTGGATGTCTAGCTAGGGTTTGGAGAGCATCATTTGTACTGGTTTGTATAAATCTATTGGTATGTACTTGTAACATCATATTATGTATATATGAAGCATTATTTACTATCCAAACTTTGTGTACTTGCATATTTTATTTTCAACATCTATTTTCATGATTATTGAGTAGCTTCTAGTGCTTGTTGTGCACATTGATTTGACATAATAATGAGCAAATTTTGTTAAGTGATTTGACAAACATATAGAATCTAAGTGGGAATATTTATCGCTATAATAAATTTTCTATAATAAGTAATTTTCAGATTTGTTTAGTGTTGGGACGTGTTCCCTAAGGGATAGCAAATATTTCTCTTGAAGTATATTTGTTCAATGTTTATTTTCTTGTGTTGCCTTGTGTAATTGGTTGGAAAAAAGTGAAATATATATTGTTGTAATTTATATTTCAAATTCAGCCACAAGGATAAAATTTCATAGTAAACATATCCAACAAACCTAAAGGTTGAGGTGGAATATTTGAATTTGCATAAAAATCCATTTTCAGTAAATTTCAACAAGAGAAATGGTGAGGATGAGAGACTAATAGTGAAGGAATTGAAGAAATGGATTAGTGGTGGGAAATGACTCTTGAGAAGATCAATAGACAAAGACAAGAGGTCAAAAATAGGTGAAACATGGGATGCATGTCTTAGATAAATTTCATCAAGTAACATTCAAGGGACTCCTACAAAGGGCCACGTAACCAACACATTGAAGAAAATACACGAATGGGGAGTGGACATAATGTGCTCAATTAGAATATTGTGCATATAAAAGGTGCTTGGTGTGGAAAAGTTATAATTAATTGCATTATAAAGACACATGATAGGACAACATTGCTAAGAGGCTCTGAGGGATTTCAAGGTCAAAGGATGTTGTATATGGAATTGTCCTAGTAATCTAGATTGACTTGGTCTTATGTGTCTAAATGTTGTTGTAATAAGTGAGTCAACCTTGCATGGTCCAAACATTGACAGATATGTCAATCAAAATTGTATTGATTCAATGGGTACGCAAATTTTTATGACAATGGTTAGCATCATGTAAGTGGTATTCCTTAATGACCACGACTGTCAATCAACTTGGTCTGTATTAATGGAAGTGATTCTTTGTTAGCTAGTTATGTGTTTTAATGATGGTAGTCGTTAATGATTTATGTTGAATTCCCTACACTAGTACATTTGCATCAAATTCCAATGGCGTGTTCATAAAAATTGCCACTTTATATTGTCGGGATAACGACAAGCATCAGACCCCCTCAAACATCGTTTCACATGATGTCACTTTTTTGAAGACATAGATGTCGTCTTTGTTGCGACGTTTCATGCGGACATGTGTCGTCTCGGAATTCACTGTCCAATCCCACTATGGACGTCTCTATAGAAATATCAGGACGTCTCACTTGTGACGTCACACCTATGACATTGACGCCATGGCAGTGACGCTAGAGATGTTGGAAGATCGATGGAATGTGACGTTTGTCTTCCGACATGTATGTTATATCAACAAAATCTTACCTGCAACATTGACGCCATGGCAGCGATGCTAGTGACGTTGGAAGATCGATGGAAGGTAATGTCATTCTTCTGACGTGTATGCTATATCAACGACGTCTCACCTGCGGCGTTGACGCTATATCAACGACGTCTTACCTGCGTTATTGACGCCATAAAAGCGACGTTGGTGATGTCGGAAGAATGGCAGAAGGTAACGTCGGTCTTCCGACGTGTATGCTATATCATCGATGTCTCACCTGTGGTGTTTACACTATGGCAATGAAGCTAGAGACGTCGGAAGATCGAAGACCTGTAGGTGTTTAAAAAAAAAAAAAACAATAAAACGGTATCAAATAGGATTAAAAGTTAATAGTAAGATTCAATAATCAATATGAGATCTCAAGATTATGATCACCATGATGGACAGTGATTGAACTAAAGCAATTTCTTTCCCACTCTCTCAAAGTCACGAATATTCTTCTCCCATATGTTTGATGATACAACAAACTAATCTAGCTTAGGTCGTTACAAATGAAAAGTAAGAAAACAACATGGGCTCAAGAAATGAAGGAAATAAAGTTTAAAAACCTTTGAGAATATGCATGTAGTTCAATGTAATTATGTTTCACCAGCAAGCATTCCTTAACAATACAATGGAAACTATTAAAAAAAGAACTAGAAGGATTGAGAGATTCGAGACTTGCAACACATCATTCAAGCACTAGAAATGGTAAGATATCCAAGCGAGATCATCCCAAAAAAGAAGCACATTGCTTAGGGAGGCTATGAGCCAGAAAATGAAAGAAATGATTAACCCACTCCATAATAAATCACAAGAGAACAATAACCAACCTCTTGAGTTTGCAATGAATCCAACAGATATCCAAGAAATATTTTGATATGTTTTTTTATTATCCATTGGCAATGCCAATGGATTATGAAGGCTAATGCATGCTTCTAAAGGAAAAACTCATTTTCTCTCACCAAAATCAATTTCTAGAGATGTATATGATTACAGAATGCTTCCTTGGTTGTCAATGATGCTTCACCACATATAAAAAACAACCTACAAGTAAATAAGCTAGAGAAAAAAATAAAGGGCGTCGAAGAATGAAGAAAGATAGTAAGGAGAGAAATGACTTTCCTCTTAAAGATAAAGAAGAAAAATGCATGCCAAAGCATGCAACGCCCTCCCAAACAATAATTTTTATCCTTGGAAGGTAAATTTAGTAAAATGAATGCATAACTATTGTTTGGAGGATAAAATGCACTAGTTGTTTCCTTTCCCATTCACCCCAGTGCATCCAACAATCTATTTTGGCTTGTTGGATGTTTTCCTTCTTTCGGTGAAGTCTTAGAGAAGAAAATTTTCAATGTCCCCTTGTGCAAGAAACAATCTTGGTTACCTCGGCATTTCATTCTCTCTCTTAATATATTTTATTCCCTTCGATGGTGTCTAGTGAAGTTTGAATAGACAAAAACACATTGTTTCTTTAATAAGGGTGGAACTTTTCTTATCTTCTAGCGCACACTACCTCTTTATGCATAATCATCCCTCAATTGGGTCCATCAAGGTACAATAGCCTAAAATGCATAGATGGGCTTTCCAAGCAGCATATCTACCTTCTTTGGTAGTGAAAATTACTTGTTTTGGGCCTTCAACAAGGTTCAGTGGGGTCTACATCAACAAAATGCATGGCTTCTCTCTAGAGAGTGTTCCTTCCTCTAGTAATTTGCACTAGCTTCTCTCTCCCAACTAGTGTTTCACATCCTCTAGTAGTGTTTTTCTATTCCCATATCTTTTCCACCTCCATGTTGAGTCTAGGGAAGGATTGAGAATGGATGTTAGCTATTGGTTACCTTTCTTTTCTACCAAAGACTTTTTCCCAATGTGTGTAAGTTCTAGGAACCGTTTCACTTTGTTGTGGGGTCTCATTGGGGCACTAGGTGATATCTAGGTGAAATATAAGTGTATCCACACATTCGTCTTACTCAATTTCATACAAATTGACTAGATACATGGTCTATCTAGTTTCCCATTTATAAATGTTAAAATAATTTTAACACATGACAAAATTTTAATTAAATGACATGTTTTGACCTCGGGAACCCATCATGGGTTTGTGTGAATATTTGTGCATCTTGGGCACAAATGAGGTTAAGAATGCATTTAGAATGATATGTTACATATAAAATGACTATCTGCAAGGCCTACTTGGTTCTTGGACCAAGGATTCTCAATTTATTAACGATATGACAAGAAATTAATTAAAAAGTAGGATTTTACAGAAAAAACATTATAAGGGTTAGCAAATTGTAAAAGAATTTGAACACATAATGAATCACATTGGAAGAATTAATTCATTTTAAGGTGACAAAAAATCAATGATTCCCTTCCCTTGACATTTGCATTAGTGGATACGAGGCTTTTAGCATGGATAAGACCTTTTGCATAAATGTGTGTTTTGCCTTATGAAACAATGTTGCATTTTTTACTGTAGTGTAACTGATCTCCAAACAAATCGAAAGGAATCTCTAGACACAACTCAAATTCCCTTATTTTTAACTCTTCACATGCTCATGAAACTCCTTTATTTCCTATTGCACGTGAACAACTTAACAATTAAAAACACGTGAGCACATCAATTGGCATCAAGCATTGACTCATAGTTTCGCATATGTTGTAACCAATGAAACTTGATAATAAGTGTAAAGATGGTATCTATGCATTGAAAATTATCTTCATGCATGTGATAATCAATCCAATTTAATGATAGGTATGCCAACAACTAGTGATGAAGAACTTAATAGTAGGGATAATAACATAGTTGGGCACAAGTATTTGGTTGCAATGTAGGCTTATGTGTTCTTTGATTTCCATGATTTATATTCTTAAGTGTAAGACTCTTATCACTTCATGAACGCCATTACCATGCCACTAATGTGAACCACTTAAGGATCCTCCACATCCAAGTAAATTCAATCCCCACAACAAATTACCAATGCATAAGCCACTTAGTAAAATTCTCTTGAGTAAATAGGTTTGAAATCATCGAAGCTAATCAAGACAAAAGGCATCAAAACACTTAAGAGATCATTAATTTGGGCTAACCATCCAACCAAGATAACAAAAGGATTTTATAATTTAGTATCCATTAGGTTCCAAATGCCAACAAGACATCGATCAAAACAAGCACACTCCACAGTTTCCCATGTTTATTAGAATACATGGTTCCCTTCAAATGTGTATATCAATCCCACACCAGATTGGAGTGCATATTGAGTATTTGAAATGTAAAATAAGTGCATGAAATATTTATCAATATCTCATTCATTGGAGGACTCTCATCCTCTTCAATTCCTATTCCCCACAAACTCTTAGTTGTTATCCTTGAAACTCATGACACCTATAATGGAAGAAGGGTGTCATGAAACCTAAAACCCAATTATTTATTATTGTTGGAAATTGGGGGAAGAAAGTAAGAAAACACGAACAACAAGTTTTTGCACTTAAATAGGCCCAAAAAATAATCCTAAAGTGATCCATAAAGCAATTTTAGCAAACTTGTAGAAGTTTGTCAAATGAAAGTCCTTTATTTTATGTCTCAAAACATATCACTAATAAGTTGTTGTATCCATGAGATGACTCAAAGGTAAAAATGAACAATGGGAACAAATATAGAAAGAAAAATATGAAACAAGCATAGAAGAAGATGATCTTATTAGGATGGATGGTAATGGTACATGCCCCATGATCTGGAACAATGCCTAGAAAAAAGGAGGCATAGTACAACAACACTATTTATGGAAATTTTTCTCAGATCATTTGGCCTTATTCTAGGAGGACCCCTATCAGTAGATGCATGAACTAACGCTTCATCAATCCCTATAGGAAGCTAAGGTTTCTTTCACTCAATATAAATGGACTCGTATCTACCTAGATGCAAGGCGAGAACATGACAACTACTAAACAAATGATATATATCAATAAATTATCACATAGAAAATCAGGCATTAATAAATAATCACATAACAATTCATAAACATTAAATATAACTACAATTGATGGCTATATAAACTATGTTGAAAGGAGCAATCACACCTAATCTGATGAACTGGTCAGCATATTTGGAATGGTTTCCCCCACGTGTTTCTCTTCAGTTGTATGACCCTTTGTTTTTCTTGTTCTTCCCTCACTCGACGAAGAAAGATTTTAAAGTACCTGCCAAAATCATTCAACCTCCATAAATATTGACAAAATCAATACAATTCATATTTGTAGCGCATTATTTACTCTAAGATGCATTTTTATGAGAGTGTCAGAACATACCTGAATGAGCTCCTCTTGGTTTTGAGAATAATTTATTGGAGTCGCGCGTCTAATATTTGATCAAACTGCCTCCCTTGATTTAAAGTTGCAGCAACGAAGTCAACATTGACTTTATTGTTGCTCTGTTGGATCGAGGGAGGTTTTCTCCAAGATTAAACGACTCCAATAAATTATTCTCTACTGAACAGGGCCAACCACGTGAAGGCGGAAGCTCTTATATCCCCTCCCCCCCTCACATCACTCTCAATTCCCCAATACCCAACGCATAAATCTATTGAAATATTTATAGCAAAAACAAACATATATACATACCGATATTCACAATTGTTTACAATGAAATAAAATGTTTCCTTGATCCATTTGGAGTGAGCTCAATTATCCCAAGATCAAAGTAACAACTATTCCATAACATCATACACTACACTAAAGCACTTTACATCTAAAACTATAGAATGGAAATTGATGTGAAAAGAGGATTTATTCTATTCCATCATATGACTTGGTTAGAGTATTAAAATGCACTTGTGAACATCATAGAACTCATCCCGCTTTGATATATAAGTGAAAACATGTTATTTTTCCAATATTTAATCATAAACTCACTCAAAATACTAAAATGAATGCTTTGGAAAATAGTAGTTCTAAACTCATATGTAATCATGAAAATGGTCTTAATGTAAGGTTGTGGGAAAGCGGAATATGGTGAAAAGTGAAGTAAAAGGTTGGTAAGAGAATGGAATTTTGGTGACCAACAAGTACAAAAAAGTATTTCATAGAAAATAGATTTTATAAATAGTTATTAAAATATTGTACATCATCATTTAGTTTTAGTCGGCGGCCTCTTCTTCTTAGGTCTAAAATTCCTAAGCATTTCATCAATATCTATGTCTTTGTTCTCTAGGTTCTCTTCAAAATATGATTGTGATTGCTTCCTCTCACGCATAGCACGCCTAGTCGCGGGGTACTCATGGGGTAATGGAGGCCGTTGTGATGAGGCATCACCTACAAAAGAAAAAAATATAAAATTTAGATGGCCAGTTTTTAAATATCATTGAAATAGTTCAATAATATTAAAAAAACACTTGCAATGTCATTATTTACCTAGTGCATTGGTCGGCCCCGTTGGAATGGTTTCCCCCACGTGATCATATTCAACTATATGACCCTCAAGTACAACATTCTCTGCCATTGAGACCACAAACTTTATAAGGACAATCATAAATGCATAAGTAAAAATAAATAAAAGTACAAAATTTATAACTACAAAATTATTAAGTATATGATTAAAATACAACCATATTACTGTCATGTGCCTCATTCATAGCACCATCATGGGGTTGCACCCCAGTGGAATGGGACTGCATGGGAGAACCATCTTCTGGTTGCAAACTGCTATCAACGCGCTGCTCTCCAATACTAGTGGGTTGGTTGATAGTGTTGCTCCCTTGACTAAAACAAAGTTGTAACACATTAAATTCATCGATGATATCAAACATGATTGTATTATATTAATAATAAAGGTTAATTTGGATTGAATTTTATTTACCTTACCTGCAAAGTGGTTCTCGGTAACTGCCCCAAGATTTTTTGGTGTTCAACTACATCTTTATAGTCGTACTTATAACCAAGTTGGAGGTCTTCCTTCGTGGTTTCAGTACCGAAATCATCACCTTGCATTGCATAAGAGTATGTATTTTTAATTTCATTGGCTCCAATTACCTAAAATTTTGAAGGCGATACAAATAAGATATTTGGGTACTTACAATTTGTGACTGCAACTTCAAGTAGTGGCCCTACCCTAGCCTGTGATGGCCACATTTGGAAAGCCTTTCTTTGTTTCCTTTGAAGTGTCAATCAACCTATCATAAAAAGTTTCAAGTATGTTAATATATACCACACTTTTATTTACATCTAAAAAAAATTGAAGGTATTGAATTGAAATTGTAATTTACCTTCTGGGACCAAAGGGTGTTTTTCCTTCATCTGTCAATTTCTTCTCTTTTGCATCCTCAATGAGGGCCTTCCAATCCCTCTCTGGAATCATCATAGGATGCTCGTACCTATCATTTTGTTTCAAGTGTTTCCTATACATTTATTGCATATATTTTAAATATTGGCCAGCTGCGGCGGTGGAAAAGGTCTTATTAAATGTGTCTACAACAAAAAGGATTTCAAGATAATCCATCAATTCTTTTTTGAGGGTGGAATTCTGGAAATTCCACCTCACCCGTATGGTGGGCCCAAAAATCAACAACTCCTTATTCTCCAAGGACCTATAAAAATCGTTGTTCCCTACACACAAAAATATTATATGATTATTAATTTAAATTATTAATTTAGATGATTTATATTTGTCTACATAGAGAACATGAAACAATTAAAATTTTAAAAATTACCTGGAACTTTAACTTGCTTTAATGGAAGCCCTTCCTCGTTGACCATAAATGTGCCCTTAAGGGTCCCCCTGCTGGTCACACATCTTGATTTAGGAAAAGAAACCATATAGTTGGCCAAATCATCAGCCTCATCTTCATCACCACCTCTAGAGCCTACCTGTGTGGTCGCTTCCTAGGTGTGTGTGTCATGGATCCCACCTAATGGTGTGGAAGGTGGAGATCTAAATAGTTGTGTCATGGCAGGTTTACAAGGGCCTACGTCGGGACCCCGTGGCATTTTTGCAGTGCCACTAATACCGACACCATGCATGTCGGGGTTAACACGATCCAAAAATATCTATATAAGAAAGAAAAAAGAATTTTGTTTAGATAATGTAAAAGTTAAAAATCAATCTTTCATAATTGATCTTATGACACAAAATTAAAACCGCTTGAAATTATGGTTATTACCTTATATGTGTTAATCCTTTTCATAACTTCTATGATCCTTTCTTCAACCTTGGGAGTTTGATCTAGAATATCTAACAAGTGAGCTAGTTCCTTGTTTACTTTATTGATCTTTTTTTAATTAAAACCATAGGTTCGAGGGATTCACACAAATACCTTTCGTCGAGCGAATCAACATCAACATCATGGTCCGATGACTACACATTCAACAAAATAAATGATAATTCAGTGATGTAAACAAATAAAATAACTGATTGCCACAGAAATAAAATGCACATTAAATGCAATTCAAAAATTGTTGTTCATTTACCTGTTCTAAGGCCGCTTTTGATTTACCACGATCATCCTGCCACATTATAGTAAAATTAGAACTGTGATCATTATCATGAGAAATAAATTCAAATGTATGAGAAATCCTTGCTCTTTATTGACATCCAAGGAGGAATGTTATTGTTGATACCAAAAATAGGCCACACTGATTAAATAGACCGAAGCTCTCCAAATGGATTAACACCATAAAGAACATAATGAAAATCATAAAATATAAGATTCATTGCGTATAGGTTGGGTAAATTAGCATATGTACCACCCCCATAAGAGCAACGTCTGTATCTATTTGATTCAAATTGTAATCAATCAATAACTCTTCCCCTGCAGCTATTGATTTTATTGCATATACGAATACATGATTTCCTTCACGCCCCTCAAATACACAATTGGATTGCTTATTTGTGGTCACGGTTCATGTACTGTTTATAAACCCTCCAATATTCCTCGTTGTTTTTGGCCTTCCGTCAATATATATAGTTGCTCCTTTATTTTGATCATTGTCTTTTAGTTGTATATAATTTGTATCCAATATTTGTAGATATAACAAGGTCTAACATACTCCATCAATTCAGTTAATCCATTGTAATAGACCTTTATTCCATCCATGGAAAATATCCCCAAACCATGTAATGACGATGGAGCAATTCGGTATATCCTTTTGTTTACATAAAAAAATAGTGTTTATTTCAAGAAGATCCTTGGGTACCCATCGTTTCACTATATGTTTGTACCTCAAGGGAACCTCGATGTTGTCTATTCTCTCATGATCATAAGAACATGATCCCCCTTTCGCAAGAAAAAATTCCATGCATCTATGGAATTTTCTTCTGATCTTCTCACATCTAGTTGATCTCTGCCTGTTAGACCTACTAGATGTCTCACTTTCCTCTATTCTACCTAAACTTCCCTCACTCAATGAATATTGATCTAACAAATACTTGTTTTCTTGTACGTCCTATAACACTGTCAATGACAGAAACAGTCAACCAGTAAATATGTAACACTAATTAGTACAATGGTTCTACTTCATTACTAGTATCATGTTGGTATCACAGTAAGCTCATAATTATTACCATAGTGTTACTCTTTCACACTTGTATTATTCTCTATTACTATTGGTATACTATCTAGGCATTATAGGGGCATGTTTGGAGTCATGAAATGGCACATGCGAACAAGTGGCGGTAATAGGACATGATATTGGTTGAAAGACCCTGAAATTGATGCCATTAGACACAGACTCAATCTTAAGGCCAAGTAAGGAGAACAAACAGCACATGCTAATTAATCTAGGAGTCAAGCATGCAAACAAACCAGCTTTGTACTATGACTAGACCATATTTATTTGAAATTATTCATGTAACATATTTCATTGACTTATTGTGAGCTTGGTCTCCCTTGGATGTACTTTCATTGACAACGCCAATGCTCTTTTCTCCTTTAGTCGACCAACCTACTTTAGTGGATTCCTTTTCTAGACTTAATCCAGAGGACATGTTTCCTAATTCATGGAAAAGGACACATGGTATAAAGGTAGAAAAGAACACATGGTATATGGATTCGAGACACTTGGTAGAAAGAATAACTAGAAACCAAGCAGAAAGTCCAAACCATAACCAAGAGAAAGTCCAAACCATAAGCCAAAATCCTAGTTGCAGCAGTTGCAGCTGCACTCCCTCTCCAAACTTGTGCACCACTAGTCCTTATGCAATTGTGAGAGAGAGAGTGACAAATGAGCTCTAGCACCCTCTATTTATACTGCTCTATCTCACTTGACTAGGTCGACTTATCTTTTTGGAGGATAATAACTCAATATTAAATATTCTCTTGAGCCAACTTGTCTCCTGGGGTTATTATCCAACGTTTTAGGGTTTCTCTTGCTTCCCGAAATATTCTAGTCTTGTCAAAGGTTACACATAGAGGTTAATACCTCTCGCAGCTACCATAATATCAACAATTTCCAACACTTATATGTCTTGCTGATTTGACATAAGTTGAGGTTGAAATTATTAAGGTTTTAAAATTGATATTGAATACAATAGGACATAATTTACTGCTATAATTATTGATTTCATAAAGTGACTTTCATATCTAGTTTATGCATGATAAGATTGCCCTAGAATGTTGAAAATTATGGCATAAGCTTGATATCTTTTCTCTTGAATTTCCTAGTGGATCGGGGTTGTTAAGAAGTGAAATATCATCTATTGTTTCTATTGTTTTATTATATTTCATATCATCCCTAAGGATGTAAATTCTCAGGGACTATATCTGGGAAACTCTAGGAAAGAGGTAAAAATTATGAAGTTGCATTAAAGCTTGAATTTTGGAAATTTCTACATCTACTCTAATAATGAGCCCTCATGCCACTGCCCAGAATAGTGTGTAACTCCAAGTGGGTACTTTATTTCTGCTAGGAATGGGGAGGTTTCATGCCAAGAATAACCTGCTCATGGTGTAACCTCATTGTTATCATAATTCTGTCAAAAATCTGCAGCAAGTTTGCTGCCAAATATGGTCCACAAATAGTAGTGTAACTGCTCTTCTAATGCACCATGCTCATATTCCAAAATTAGGAGTGTAAATCCATCCTTCAAAGGGTGTTGTATTGTATTCCAATAATAGGATATAACCCCTCTCTAATGTAATGTGTCCTCCATGAGTCAAAGATGAAATAGGAGTGTCACTCCTAGTGAATGCACCCTCATTACTCAACCGGATATAACCCCTCTCTAATGTAATGTGCCCTCCATGAGTCAAATATGAAATAGGAGTGTCACTCCTAGTGAATGCACCCTCATTACTCAACCAAGATTATTCAATGTGCAATTGTTGAATGAGGCACCCTATGTCATGCACATGCATGCTAAGCATAAGAAAGTGAACCTAATGCATTTCTTTTAATAAGAATATAAATCTACAAGCATGCATCCACCTGTTTTAATTAGCACAGAATCAAGGCCAAACTTGGCATGAAAGGAAACCCCCAACTTGGTCATAAACTAACCTATTTCAGAGCTAGAAAGAGGAAAAAATCATTGTTTTGTTGAAGCTTGTCCCCAGAACTCGAGTAGCAATGCCACAATATTGAGTAACCATTGGAAAATATCCCAAGAAAGGATGTTGAAAATAAGGAGCAACAACACGTCTCTTTCATGATGGCACACAAATTAGGGAAAAAATTACCATTCAACATTGCTACTTCCCTTAGTGCTTTTTTCTTGAAACATTCATAAGATTCATTCACAAGTTTCAATAATTCTTCTATAATATCATGAACTTGCTTTAGCTCAACATCAAAGACATTGGCAGGGAATTCAACCTCAATCATTATGTTCCAAGATTCCCTTTTTAAATGTCCATAACCTAGCTTTCCCTAATTGTTTCACCCCTAGATTAGATTTATGCTACCCTCCGAGGAATAATCAAACTCTTGTAAGATTGTGCACAATCCAAACATGTTAAACTTTATAAGGTTCACTATATACTCCTTGGGTACTCATCAAGGCTACCTTCAAGATCGAATCCTATAACATTAAAGTACCTAAAAATATTCACCCACTGATTTGAGCTTATTGTGCATTCCTTAGTTTCTTCCTTTGATACTTTCTTATCTCCTCATAGAAAATAATAAACACCTAGGGAATATCTTCAATTATTGGCATTGTCTCAAGTTTTCCTTACGCTACAGGGTGTTAGGACAAATAACTCTCTTCACGTTCTTTTGCAATCATTGCCTCCAAAGGAATTTGTTGTAACATTATGATAGTTATATTAGTACCTTAGCAAATCAAATATACTCTCCCCATAATAAATAACATTAAAGATGTATGATTGCATCATAAGCATAAATGAATCGATGCAATACTTAAACAACTCCTAAATCTCTTAGAGATAAATCTATGTAATACTTGAATAGCTCAACAGAATGGAAATCAACTAAAGACATGACACAACAAGCATAGGATTATTAGGGCTTCCAAGCAAAGAAGCATGGTCTAGAAAACATTTGAAAAGGTAGATGCATAAACGATGGAAGAGAAAAATGCGAAGGAATGAACGAATGATAATTTGGTTGAGGTTGAGGCTTTAAGCAAAGAAGATTTTCCCAATGCCTATGCTCAATAGAGTTTAAACGGATGGTACTCAACAAATAGATCACAATAACCCTTTCCATCCCATCAAGAAAACAAGGGAAGTATTTCATTGAGCAGGAGATTTGTGATGTTGTTGACACTCAATATTACACCCTTGGAATCTTGGTGCCAACTTCAACGTCTACATATAGCACAAGATAATATGATTCAAGGTGAACTTTATGGTATATTCATGCTCTAGTTTTTCTTCCTACTCATCATCTTGCAATACAAGTAAAGAAAGTGTTTGATGCAATTGCACAAATAGTGGGTTTATCAATAGGTTTGGTAGTTGGAAAAACTTAAATAATAGCTTATACTGCTCATTTCATAAAGCACCATAGGAACTCCATGCAAAATCATAGTAAGCCTGAGGGTATGGAGATGGTTACTTCAAGAATCTTTATGGATGTTTTTTAGCTACACTTGGATTTCTGATGGATCACATTTCTAGCTTGAGGGTTTCACACTAGAACATCTTTGATATTTGGTTGTTGATGAAACTGATAGGATACTTAGAGAATAATATTAGTACTGGATACCTAATGTACTCAATGTTACATAATCAAATCAATGTGGAAATGATGGAGCTATATGGAAAGAGAAGAGAGAAGAACAATTACATAAGTTTTATATCAACACTTGTGTAGTAGACATAAAGGTGAGAAATTTGTCATATTGTTGCAAGGTGAAGGTTGTGTCACATAAGAGCAGAGTTCAACATTCACCTTTCAGCTTCACAAATATATTTGAAGATTATGTCCCTGAGATACATTTTATAATGTTTCTGGAAGAAGTATTATGATTGATGAAGCTTGATGAATATAAGCCTCGAGACTGGGATCTTCAAATATAAGAAAGAGAATTGAAGCACATTGAAAAGTTTGAATCATTACAAGTCCTAATGTTTCACTATAACAATATAAGAGCCTCCCAACAATTATGGGTTTTTTAACCAATTTGAAGGAACCTGATGTAAGCTTCAATGAACTAGCATCTATACCATAGAGTTTGTGCCTTAGCCCCAATATTGTTAAGTTGAATGCTAGCAGTGATTTCACTGACTTACAAAATCTCTCATGATCTATTTAAAATCTTGAGATGCTTGAGGAATTACATATCAACAATAATCAAATAAATGTCTTGCATGCCTAAGAGTGGGGAAATAATTGTGCTCCTGAGTTTTATCACTCTATAAATTCCCAGAGGTTGTTATGAGGTAAGAAGAAACTTATCAGAGGTAACCTTAACCAACCACTTCGAAACTGAAAGCTAGACCTACCAGTTTCAGAGAGGGATCTCTCTGTTAGTTTTAGATTTGTTTGAGTTTTCAAAGATTTTAGGCTAGTTAAAAAGATTGTAACTGAGTTGTTTGTATTGTTTTTGAATGAAATGGTTGAATGTCACTTACGCTTCCATTGGGCTATGGGGTCTATTTTTAAAAGATAGAATTCAAAGACAATTTTACAAGATTCGTTTCACAGGGCGAGATAGTGCTAATGCTGGATTCTTTATAAATAAAAATGGTGTATTGCTGAAAAAATGAGATATCAGTTAATAACAAAAAAGCATTTAAGAATTTATTTGTTATAACCTCGGAAGAAAAACATTTAAATCTATAAAAGATTAAGAACAGAGTACGTGAAGGTAAATTCTGCAACTTTAACTTCTTTTAAAGATCAGATTCAGAAAGACAATATGGTAACTGAGAAGGAAAAACTTGTACATGGATAGAAGGAACTTCATCAACAATTGACACGCAGGAATCCTGTGAAACTTCTCTTTGTATTATTGAAACGACTTCTTGATAAAAATTACAGCAAATAGAGCTTGCTCGGGCGTAAAGATCAACAACCCTCAATACTTCTAAGTGGGAAATATTTATAATAAAAGTTACAACGACCTTGTCATAAATGATCAGGACGTGATGGATTCTAAATTTAACTAACTAACTCAACAAGATACAAAACTTTAGGGACTATTAATGATGTTTCGAATTCTTCAAGCTAATTTTGGGGATGGTCGTTGGTGAGTCATCTACACGACTTTGTCTGATCTAATTGTTGACTGGACTTTAACACCTCATCTCCTACTCGATCAGATTGCATAGCTCTTCCCATCATAGCTGATTGGGAATAGTGACTTTGAGTAATCTTCGGTATATTTCATCCATTTCTGTGTACTTGGAAAAATTTGGCCTAACGATGAAAATGTACCGGATCTTGTGCTATATGTTGATGTCTATCTGCAAAGTTTCTAAGAAAGCCTTACCTATTATGCTACCCTGTATTCCTGAAAATTTCGAACTATCTTTGGCCACCGTGGACAGCTTCTGTTTATAATCAGGAAGGGTCATTAACTTATCATTTAGGACCATTAAGTTTGGGAGACCTTTCTTCTACAGAGCTTCGATCTTACTGAAAAATCTTTGAACTCATGCGTCCATAGTCTGGAAATTTCTCTTCCAACTGCAGCATAAGCCCTCTCTTGGTAAGAACCCTCTTGACTTCGAGGATGGTTTCTGTCCTGTCCTCAATCTTCAAATCTTCTAATTCTTCCTTGGTTTTTGAATTCAGGAATCTAATGATCTCAGTGGATTATGTGGGCATTTCTCCCAGCTCTCCTTTTATTTTTTCAATAGCCTACCTACTCCTCTGTACCAGTTCCTTTTGCTCGAACATGATTTGCACCATAGGCCATATTTCATTTATGGATTTGGAGATATCCATCCAAATATTTTCCTTGGCCTCAGCGAGTGTCTTGCCTGCCACTGATTGCTTTCGAAGCTACTGCAATTCCTGTTTGAGTTTGTCTGATGTTTTCTTCTCCATGGAGTAGCTTGTTTGGTAGGAGGACTTGAGTTGTTGAAGATCCTCAAACTCCTTTTTCAGTCTGCTAATCTTTGTCTCCTGTAAGTCCATTTCTTCCATGAATTTATCTAATTCCACTCTCTTTTCCAGAGATGTCATTGGAGTTTCTGAGGAAATTTATGCTGTGGAGATTTTTTCTACCGATGTTGTGCTTACCCCGGTGAGTGGAACTGCACTCAATGGAATGACTTCCATAGACGTTGATTGTTCTTTCTCCTTCACTAATATTTCCAGTTCTGCTTCCATCTCTTTCAACTATGCATTCTGCTCCATGATCAACTTGAGCATCTCATCCTTTTCACCTTCTGTCTCAGCTATCTCCTTTGCATGTGCATCTTTCGTTGGTGGTAGTTTCAGTTGTTTCCTGAGAGATGTTATATCTGCATTTTTATTTTTAAGCATCTCTTCGACTGCTTTCACATTCGAGGGGTCATACTCGATCTTGAGGACCAATTATTCCAACGTTTTAATTTTATTATCTTTCGCAAAGGATGATATATTTTCTAACTTTAAATCTGTATGAACATTGCTCAGAGAGACCTGAAGTTTAGCAGTCGAAGTAGAGGCAGTTGCCAAAGTGGAGAAAACCATTTCTCCAGTTTGCCTGTGCAGATCCATTTGATCCGTCTGCTTCTTGGATGAATAATAAGGTGTGATCTACTGGTTGCTAGTGATAAGCGATGACTGATCATTTTTCATAGTTGTATCGGATTGGGTTCCCTTTTCACTAGCTGTGTCAGTTGTAGGAGTGGGTTTCAACCTCTTGGTGTATAATTGGAAATCTTCGGCCGAGACTTCGGTGACAGAAGGTGAAGAATCCTTCCTAGGCCTTTTCTCCTTTGGAAACTATGGCGTGTTTGTTTGTGAGACAATAAGAAAAGGAGACTTCTCTTCTGTCTCTTCCAGAGTGTTCTCCTCCCACTTCGTTTGATTTGCGAATTTCTCGATTTCGAGCTTGGGTGAATGAACATAGGGAATGTTTTTATTCTTTACCCTCATCTCCGAAATCATCCTGCAAGGGTCATATTGCCACAAGAAACTAACGTCAAACTTCATTTCCTTCAGAAACCTGTCTGCCTCTTCCCCGGTGCCTCGATTATTGCAGATAAAAGATCTTATTTGCCCTTTAATTATGAGTTGTTGTTTCTTCTTCAGAGACACAAAGTGTATGTCATCTGAATTTATCATCTGTCTTATGTATTCCAGGGAAAATATCC
This sequence comes from Picea mariana, assembly GCA_032191745.1. Lineage (NCBI taxonomy): Eukaryota > Viridiplantae > Streptophyta > Pinopsida > Pinales > Pinaceae > Picea > Picea mariana. The sequence continues at coordinate 167,878 of JASDQU010503848.1, forward strand.
TCATGGGTAAATACTTGGGCAGCCTGTATGGAGCTAACTCGCATCCATATATCCCGATCTCAATGTGATTTTGGTAAAGATACCAATCTCCAGTTTTTGCAAGGTCTAAGAGGTGTAAAATCCTCTGAATTTCTTCATTTATTCTTGATTATGGTCTGCCACTAAGCATGCTCACCACTAGGTGGTAAAACTGCTTGATGAACTATCTAAAACTGAACTCTATGGAATTTCACCTAAGCAGTGAAGTCCAAGATGTCACCGCCTATGGCTTCCCGTCCTTGTCCATTTTTTGCATCGAGAAAGAGAACATATCTGCCTGAAAGAAAAAGAACATGTAATCCAATATGGAGGAGTACCGGAACATGCCCTCTATGGCAAATTTTGAGAACTTCTCGTTAATGTTGTCCGCTAAAAAGGTGTTGTAATTGAACTGAATGGTGGGCGTTTCCTCGATAGAGAAAATGGACAGAAAACCTAATATAGTTTCATCCACCCATTCGTCTAAAAAATAACCAAGCAGGCAATAGAGTGATGAGATAATTTGGTTGCCCTTTTCTGAGAACAGGGAGGAAGGATACGTGGGATTTGATTTGGGAAGTTGAGCGTCCTATGGGAAGAACAATTCAAATATCTGGGTTCTTTGAGGAAAAGATAATTTCTGGTATAACTCTGTTATGGTTTCAAGATTGAAAGGGGAGGCAGATTCAGTTCTGGGTATCTGCATCATCTGATCAATGGCCTCTGGGGTGATGAAGAACAGAGTTTCTCTCGATGAAGAGACTATGGCTCTCTGGTTAGAAAGGTAGTGGGCCTGGCATTTGAGGGCAAATTCAGGGAAATGGTGGACCTGGGGGAAAAGATATAGAGGAATATTGGACTCCCAGAGCCCAATTTCATCGTTCTAATCTAAGAAAATGTCTTTGAGCCATGATTGTAGCTCCACGAAATCAACTTCGCACCTTGTATCTGATATTAGATGATCTTTGTCGGCCAATGGGATCTTGTCGAGGTCAATCGGAGGAGGGAGGAAAGGATTTTTCCTGGCCTCTGCTTTCTTGGACTTTGGCGCCATAGCTGTGAAGAATACCTGCAATTCAAACAAAAGTTAGTGGTAATGGCTGTGGTTGGGATGTTGATTGAAACAGAGAGGGGACATGGAAACTTCTGGTGTGAAGATAAGAGAAATAATGGGAGAATGAAAGAGCAGGGTTATTTTTGGGTGAACGGATAACCATTGGGCATGGGGATAGATCAGCAGGCCTAACAGGAAAGTTAACCTGTAATAAATGGCCAATGAGTCATTAGGGAATTGAGAGGGCGGATGAAAAAATGGGTGACGAGTACGACCTAGTGACATCGAGGGTGTTGATTGGAGACTAGTAATGGTGAGGGGACTTGTGACGGGTGAAACAAGGGGGGTGGACTGACAGAGTTATGAGATAAGACTCTTAGGGGAAGAAAGTGGAAGTGATGTCATGATCCGGCGATGGTATGCCAGGAAAGTGCAATAGATTCCTGCCACGTTAGAGTAGGGGGCCCGCCAGAAAACCATTTCATTATGGACCCCCCCCCATCGTTAAAAAAAGAATGGTCGGGGGGGTCCAAAAAACATTGGCAGTCATCCATCCATGTGTCCGATGCTGGATCGTAGAGATGAGCACTTCCTTTAATGAACTTTTCGGACCCCCACCCCCCACCGTTAAAGGAAGAACGGTTGGGGGGTTCGGAATTATATCTCGGTCGTGAATCGGGGTGCCAACACCTCAACCGTCTAGATCTTTTTTCTTGTTACTCACCATTCCGGACCGCCCCCCCATCGTTAAAGGAAGAACGATCGGGAGGGTCCGGAATCATATCCCAACCGATGATCTAAGCATCGGTGTCTTGGTCATCCATCTATGCGCTCTCTTTAATCTGCCAGTGCGAAATCATTTCTGTAGTGGAGACTTAGGCTTGCGACCTTTTTATGGGTTTGCTCGGCTTTTCCTGCTTTTGACACCATGGGGGTTAGGTAACATACTTTCAAACTTCAAAGATATGAATCGACATAGATCACCATGCATGTTTTATTGAAATCAAGCCAACTAACCTATGCTCTAACCTAAGTTCTAACCTACTTCCCTATGACATTTAGCCCAGATTAAACTGTTGGACTAAGAAATTATCTACCTAGGGGCTATTTGACCAAGATTAGGCAATTTGGTCAAATTTATTCTCTATCTAGCCTATTTACTTGACTAAGTTTAGACAGTTTAGCCAAGCTTATTCATTGATCCTATCAACATCAATTTAAAAGGACTTGGCCATGCTTAGACTGTATGGACCAAGCCTTTGTTATTGCATGGGGATTCATTTAATTTCTTTTATGCCCTCTTTTATTCTTTTCTCATTTTCTTTTCTTTTCTTTCTTTTTCTTTTCTTTCTTTTTCTTTCTACAATGGTCTCTGCAAGTCAAAAACATTGAAGGGACAAAAAATACAATCAACAGTTGATCCTATAAATTATAGGTTTATAACAGTGGCTCCCCCTGGGGATGGTATCCTCCTTGCGAGATGCCAAGAATCATGTTTCTTATAATCTTAAAGAATTTCCTCTAGAGCCTCTTCTGTTATCTGACTTGCTTTATTCCGAAAATGTTGATGACGTTTTCAGTGTCTTAGGGCCTTCTCTGTGGGCTTCAAACACCTGAACAAAAACACCTACACTTAAAGACTTGTAAAAGAAATGGTATTTACAATTAAATGAATGGTGATCTCTCTAATTAGGTGACAAGTAATGCTTCAACATCCTTCCATTTATGGGTCCTCCTGGCAGGCTTGATCCGTCGTGATTAGCAAGTAGAAAAGCATTATTTCCTCTGAAGGCCTGAATGGTATAAGGACCCTTCCACAAGCTATCGAACTTTCCATGTTTACCTTTATCTTCATTTCTGGAGTCCCACCTCAAAACTAGATCACCTAATTCGAAGTTATCTTCTTTGGTTCTCTTGTCATAAATATTTTTAATATTTTCCTGGATCACTTGAGTTATGTTGTAAACTTCTTCCCTGGATTGCATTAGGTGGATCATTTGATTTATTCTTCGTTGGACATCATTTGGTTCTTATTGTGTTTCCTGCAATAGTTTCATGACTGGAACTCCTAATGAAAGGGGAAAAACTGCCTCAATTCCATACACCAACTAGTATGGAGACATACCAATCGATCTTTTGGTGCTTATTCTGTCAGCCCAAAGTGAGAAAACCAACTTAGTATGCCATGATTTCTTGTTTTCCTGCAGTGTCTTTCTGATAATGTTCACCAGACTTTTGTTAGAAAACTCAGCTAGCCCATTTCCCTGTGGATAATAAATCATCGAGTGTCCCAAAGTAATATGATATTGATTACAAAAGTCTATGAGATTTTTGGATCTGAAAGCCGCTACATTATCAGATATAATTTTTCTGGGGCATCCAAAACGAGATGAAATTTTAGTTTCTAAAAAATTGATGATGACAGAGTCAGTAGCTTGCCTGCATGGTACATCCTCGATCCACTTGGTGAAGTAGTCTGTGGTCGTGAGGATCCATTTATGTTGGCCCAAAGAAGGAGGATGTATCTCACCAATGAAATCTAGCCCCCATTGTTGGAAAGGAGATTCGACAGAGATGGGTTTCATTGGGAGTGGTAGAAGCTTCCTTTTGCCTTCAAAAATTTGACATTAGTGGCAAGAGGTAACCTTCTGATGAACGTCGAAAAACAGAGTAGGCCAGTAAAAGCCAGCTCTCAGAATTTTGTTGGCTATGGTCTTCTAGCTCAGGTGCCCACCACAGTCTCCTGCATGAAAATCTTGAAGAACTTTGTCAGCTTCACCTTTTAACAAGCAGTTAAGCAAGATACCACCAGGATTTTTCCAATAGAGATTGCCTTCCAGAATAAAAAATTTCAATGCTTTCAACTTAATAAATCTAGCTTTGGTATTAGTCAAACTTGGAGGAGCCTGTAAATTATGGAGTACAAAAATGAGGTCTGCGTACCAAGGGGAATTCAAGAATGCCTCTTTTACATTTGGATTTGCCTGCTCTTCCGGCCCATCTACTACAGCCAAAAAGTTAATATCTAAAGCATGGAAATTAGACTCAGTCGTCAGTTTGGCCAAATCTTGTCCTTTGATCAGCTTAGTAGGTTTTATCTCAGTATCATATTCAAGAATGACCGCAATCCATTTTCCTCTTCTGCCATCTGGATTATCCTAGGTCAGAATATCTTTAACCACTGTGTTTGGGATGTATGCAATGGTGTGAGAATGGAGAATATAGACCCTAAAATATTGTATAGCCTTTACCAAGGCGAAGGCTTATTTCTCCATAATGTTATAATTCAACGTTGTGTCTCTTAAAACTTTGTTGAAAAAGGTGATGGGTTGCTCATACCCTTCACTGTTTTTCTGCAACAATACTACTGCTATAGTGTGTTCAGAGACGAAAGAGAAAAGATAAAAGTCTTTGGTATAGTCTGGGCTAATCAGAACTGGAGCTTGGGTGAGAGCATGTTTCACTTGCTCAAATGACTGTTTAGATTCGGCGTTCCATTTGATTTTTGTGTCTTTTTTCAACATATTGGTAATATTCCTGAGAAGCTCAGCGAAGTTTGGTATGAATCTTCTAAGGAAATTTATCTTGCCAATGAAAGATTACAATTCTTTGATTTTCCTAGGGTGTTCCACCTTCTGGATTGCTTCTATCCTGCTGGGATCTATTTTAATTTCATCTTTTGAGATTATGTGTCCCAGCAGTTTACCTTCCTCTAACCTGAAAAGGATTTTCTTAGGATTTAATGAAATCCCAAATTTACTGCACTTCTCAAACACACATCTGAGGTGGAAAAAATGTTCTTCGTTGGATTTGGAGTAAACAGTTACATCATCCAGATAAATGACTATAAATTTTCCAGTCTCATCCACAAAGTCAATATCCATTTCTCTTTGAAAAGTAGCCCCAGCGTTCATCAGACTGAAAGGCATCTTCACATACATGAAGGTTCCCCAGGGTGTAGTAAAAGATGTCTTCTCTTGATCTTCTGGATGGACCAAAAATTGGTTGTAACCCGAGAAACCGTCCAGTAAAGAGATCCTACTGGATCCGACCACCCTTTGTAAAATATGATCCATTTTGGGTAAAGGGTAGTTGTCTTTGAGGGAGACTTTGTTCAGATTTCTGAAATCTATACAGAGCCTGATCTCGCCAGTTTTCTTCATGGTTGGAACTAGATTGGAAACCCATTTGGAAAATCTCAAAGGGACTATAATCTTGGCATCATACATCTTCTTGATTTCTTTCTCTATCAGGGGAAGTAACTTGGGATTAATTCTCCTAAGTTTCTGTCTGAAAGGTTTATGTTCTTCTTTTATGGGAATCTAGTGTTGTATGATGTTTGTGTCAAAGGATTTTAAGTCCTCATAGCCCCAGGTGAAAACATCTATATATTCCTTAAAAAGTTCAATGTATTTTCTTTTTTTCTCTGGTGGCAGTGATTTAGACAGTTTTATCATTTTGGGGTTTTCTTCTGTTCCTATGTTACAGTCTTCAACCTCTTTACCGCTAGCTTCAATTTTCAATGTTTTGGCTACATCATTAAAATCAAACAAGTCTTCCAACAGAACTAAACCTCTAGGTAACACATTATTTTTCAACTGCAGGATATCAGAATCTACATCATTTACATTTATTTTTTCAGCATCTATTGTATTTGCACTACCATTCTCAAAAACAGATTTATTTACAACTTCATCATCCTGTTCTAAATCTATGTTTGTACATTCGAAATCATTTTTACATTGCAGGAAATCTTCAATTTGATTGTCATTTCCAAATACCTACCAATATCTGATGTTGTCAGRAACAGTGGGTCTGCATTTCACCTCCACTTTGTACTTGCGAGTGGGACGAAAAGAGATTTTACAGGTAGCTGCCGACGTAGCCAGTCCGCCTGCGAGTATATTTTATCCTCTGGGCATMACCTGCAAATCAACCTCAGTAAAACATTGGAGACCATCTAAAACAGCGTTTCTATAGGCTCTAATTCTAGGATGTTTTGTTGCATACTCACCTTTGATTTGCTTGATAATTAATTATGAATCACCCCTTACCATTATCTGCTTAGCACCAACTTTTTTCAATAATTTCAGGCCGAGCATTAAAGCCTCGTACTCGGCTATGTTGTTAGTACATTGGAAGTTCAGTTTATATGAATGATTCTCATAGTACCTTGATCTATGGTTATGCATCCACACTCTGACCCCAGCTCCTTCTTTACTCATAGCACCATCGAAATCCATGCTCCAGAAGTCTGTTGGTAATTCCTCATTTTCTTCAACCATGGGGTTTCTTACTTCGAAAATCGTTGTATCGTCCTTTGGATCAGGTGCATCATCTTCCAATTGTGTGATTTGTTCTTCAAGATCACCATTGTTATATAGAATGAAAGAGTCTAGGTCAGAGTGTGCAGAATATAGTGGGTAATTGTGTGGCTTCTCCTGACTACTGACCATATACTTCATCAATGTTTCTTTGTAAAGTCTTCTCTGTTGACCGAAAACTGGAATGGTGGCGTAGGACATATCTAGCTGCAGGGTTCCTCTCAATTTAGCTCCCCAAGACCTTGACAGAAACATACCATAGTTGGGAGGAATGTCAGCCACGATGATGTCCATCACCAAACTTTTTGTCGGGATTTGAGCCAAGTTGATGCATAAGTCTTTAATCAGGCCCATACATTTGACCTTGCTGAAATCAAAAGAATAAAGATCTTTGTAAGGTCTGGTGACCTCAAGTTCCAACTTTTCCATCACGGCCTTGGGCATTAGGTTGTGAGAAGCATCTGAATCCATCATAGCGTTGTGCAATATCAACTTATGGATATTCAAGCTGATGTAAAAAAGGGCCACGGTGCCATTATCAGTTTGACTGTCAACTTCAAGACCGAACAGGAGCTCAGGTCAGTCATCAGCAAGGTTTATTGTGTCAGAATGGAGTACAGATCCCACATTCAAGGCTTTGGTACCTATATCGGGTTAGATACTTAAATCTTTTATCACCTAAGACCTATAAGCGTTCTTGTTCATCAACTCGGAGAGGGGAATGGGAATCTTTAATTTTGCTAGTTCTCCTTCAAGGCTGAAAAGAGAGGTGGTTTTGTTTAAACTTTGTACTTCTAATTTATCGACAGAAACTTTGTGGACAGGTGCTCCTGTTTGAATGGTTGATGAAACTTCTGTCTGACTTGTTCTCTTAAGAATTTATGGAGTTTTTTGTGCGAGAGATACAGTGCCATTACGCCCAGGGGATTTTTTGGGAGGATTCTTTGAGATTTTCTTGGTTTCAGCAGCCTTCTTTGGAGAATTCTCATTGGTCTTCTTACTCCTCAGGTTATATTGTCTGTGAACCTCCATTATAATGTTCTCAAAGGCTTGTTGTTCTGTTTTCTCAGGTTCCTCATTCAACTTTGTTTGTGAAAGGAGAAATATTTCATGTTCTTCTTGGGTGAGGAAAATAGACTCATGATCATGATCATGATCACCCATCAGATTTATATGAGCATCATCAAACTCCTCAATAACTTCCTCCCCATCATCAGCATAGTTTTCCTGGAGAGGTGGTGTGATCTGTTGATCAGGTCCCCGTTGTTCCCGTTGATCCCTAGGAAATCTTTGCCTAATCTGGGGTGGATTTGTCCTAAAGTTCGGGTTTCTGATTTGAGGGGTAGCTTGATTCTCCCTAGGTGGGTTTCTGTCAGTTATGGTGAGTCTCTCCATCATTTTCTCCATAGCTCTGGCTAGAGAATATAATTTAGCATCAGACGAGGAAGTAGAAGGTTCTTCCTTGATGGTGACCCTCTTTTCTATTCTCTCCCTGGCCCTTCTGGCTAAAAGATTTGCTTCTACACTGATGGCACTTTTTTGCATGTCTTCCAGAGTTGTCGCATTTCTTTCCCTTAATTGATACGACATGTCAGCGTCAAAACCATCAGGGAACTTTATTAATGCCAAACCTTATGGAGGTTTAATTTCAGTCGGGATAGCATTGTATAGATTGTTGAAATGAGTGCAGTAATCCTGCATTGTCTCTCCTTGGTTCCTTCTGATGTTCTCATACTCCGACAGAATTTGGAGAGGATTTTTCTTTACTTCCCACTGGTCTAAAAAGGTCTGATGGAAAACAGTCATGTCAGTAATGGTATCAGCACGTAAATTTTTAAACCACTTCTTCACATCTCACATTAGGATTTGTGCAAATAATCTCATCTACACATCAGCTTCATCTACTTCTTGCAGGTCAAAGTAATCGTTCATTTTGTCGACATGTTGTTGTGCATTTAAGGGGCTGGAACTATCAAATTGTGGAAGTCTAGTTTGATAATCTTAGGGCATGTTATGTAAAGGAGCAACCAATACCAACGGAGCATATCTTGCCACCATGATTGGTGGGGGAGGCTGAACAACATCCTGTGAGACAGGAGAGGAAATGCCTGAAGATATAGAGGACGAAGGGCTTGGAGGGATGGAGTGACCTGGTGTATTTCGAGTAGAAACTGTAGCGATGGTTAAAACAAGAAGTTCGACGGATTGTTGAAGATGGAGCTTGTCTAAGGCCTGACCAAGATTCGCAACTAGGTCTTCGAGCTTGTCAGTCTTGGAGTGAAAATGTTGCTCAACTTCAGCTCTAGGAGAAAGTATCTCAAGGGTCCTGGGCTGCAAAACGGTTTGGTCTAGGACCGTTTCACTGATAAAACTGTCAGATTTTGTCCTGAAAAGACTTGTTTGAAAGGGTATCTCAGATTCAAGGTCTGGAAGAACAAATAACTTTTTTGGGGTGGAAAAAGACCTCAGAAGTGGTCTATTATTCCTCAAAATTTCTGCAGTACCTTTCTTCCTAAGTAGTCTTTCAGGATTATCTATTACCTTTGCAGGTTCTGGGTCAGGATGAGCTCTGGTAGAAATTCTTTTGGTAGCCAGAACTATTGATTTTATTCTACCTTTGGAGACTTTGGTTATTTATGCACAAAATTTGACAACCTCTGAACATTATTTCTAGATAAAGATTAGGGTTTGTGTTTTCTCCAGAAACAAAGTCATCATTGTTCTAGGGGAAAGAAAACAAGGGGTCGGAAGTTTGTTTCAGTTCTTCCCCGGTATGGTCGCCATTTATGTTATCACTCTGTAAATTCCTAGAGGTTGTTATGAGGTAAGAAGAAACTTATCAGAGGTAACCTTAACCAACCGCTTCGAAACTGAAAGCTAGCCCTACCAGTTTCAGAGAGGGATCTCTCTGTTAGTTTTAGATTTCTTTGAGTTTTCAAAGATTTTAGGCTAGTTAAAAAGATTGTAACCGAGTTGTTTGTATTGTTTTTGAATGAAATGGTTGAATTTCACTTACGCTTCCATTGGGCTGTGGGGTCTGTTTTTAAAAAATAGAAGTCAAAGACAATTTTACAAGATTCGTTTCATAGGGCGAGATAGTGCTAATGCTGGATTCTTTAGAAATAAAAATGGTGTATTGCTGAAAAAATGAGATATCAGTTAATAACAAAAAAGCATTTAAGAATTTCTTTGTTATAACCTCGGAAGAAAAACATTTAAATCTATAAAATATTAAGAATAGAGTACGTGAAGGTAAATTCTGCAACTTTAACTTCTTTTAAAGATCAGATTCAGAAAGACAATATGGTAACTGAGAAGGAAAAACTTGTACACAGATAGAAGGAACTTCACCAACAATTGACACGCAGGAATCCTGTGAAAATTCTCTTTGTATTACTCAAAGGACTTCTTGATAAAAATTACAGCAACTAGAGCTTGCTCGGGCTTAAAGATCAACAACCCTCAATACTTCTAAGTGGGAAATATTTATAATAAAAGTTACAACGACCCTGTCATAAATGATCAGGACGTGGTGGACTTTGTATGATCTAATTGTTGATTGGACTTCAACACCTCATCTCCTACTCGATCAGATTGCATAGCTCTTCCCATCGTAGTTGACTGGGATTAGTGACTTTGAGTAATATTCGGTATATTTCATCCATTTCTGTGTACTTGGCAAAAGTTGGCCTGACGATGAAAATGTACCGGATCTCGTGTTGTATGTTGATGTCTGGCTGCAAAGTTTCTAAGAACGCCTTACCTGTTATGCTGCCATGTATTCCTGAAAATTTTGAACTATCTTTGACCACCGTGGACGGCTTCTATTTATAATCAGGAAGGGTCATTAACTTATCATTTAGGACCATTAAGTCCGGGAGACCTTTCTTCTGCAGAACTTTGATCTTACTGAAAAATCTTTGCACTCTTGTGTCCATAGTCTGGACTTTCTCTTCCAACTGCAGCATAAGCCCTGTCTTGTTCAGAACCCTCTTGACTTCGAGGATGGTTTCTATCCTATCCTCAATCTTCAAATCTTCTAATTCTTCCTTGGTTTTTGAATTTAGGAATCTAATGATCTCAATGGCTTCTGTGGTCATTTCTCCCAGCTCTCCTTTTATTTTTTCAATAGCTTGTCTGCTCCTCTATACCAATTCCTTTTGCTTGAACCTGATTTGCACCATAGGCCAAATTTCATTTATGGATTTGGAGACATACATCCAAATATTTTCCTTGGCCTCAGCGAGTGTCTTGCCTGCCACTGATTGCTTTCAAAGCTGTTGCAGTTCCTGTTTGAGTTTGTCTGATGATTGCTTCTCCATGGAGTAGCTTGTTTGGTAGGAGGACTTGAGTTGTTGAAGATCCTCAAACTCCTTTTTCAGTCTGCTAATCTCTGTCTCCTGTAAGTCCATTTCTTCCATGGATTTAGCTAATTCCACTGTCTTTTCCAGAGATGTCATTAGAGTTGCTAAGGGAATTTTTGTTGTGGAGGTTTTTGCTACCGATGTTGTGCTTACCCCGGTGAGTGGAACTGTGCTCAATGGAATGACTTCCATAGGGATTGATTGTTCTTTATCCTTCACTAATATTTCCAGTTCTGCTTCCATCTCTTTAAGCTATGCATTCTGCTCCATGATCAACTTGAGCATCTCGTCCTTTTCAGCTTCTGTCTCAGCTATCTCCTTTGCTTGTGCATATTCTGTTGGTGGTAGTTTCAGTTGTTTCATGAGAGATTTTATATCTGCATTTTTCATTTTAAGCATCTCTTTGACTGCTTTCACATTCGAGGGGTCATACCTATTCTTGAGGACCAATTCTTCCAACATTTTAATTTTATTATCTTTCGCAAAGGATGATATATTTTCTAATTTTGACTGTGCCTGAACATTTCTCAGAGAGACTTGAAGTTTAGCAGTCGAAGTAGAGGCAGTTGCCAAAGTGGAGAAAACCATTTCTCCAGTTTGCCTGTGCAGATCCATTTGATCAGCAGGGTGCACATCTCTGGTGTGGAACTCGAACATTTGCCTTTTGTAGTCAATGATTGCCTTTGGTTCGGGCACCTGGGCCTGTAGAAAATCCATGTGCATTCTACCCTTCTCTGTATCAAATGCAGACAAAATTATGTGCTGTGTCGTGGATGTCTGCTTCCAAAATTGAGCATAATTGTTGTTAGTCAGCGTTTGATTTCTCTTATTGATCAGGTAATATTTCTCAAAGATGCTCAATTTGACGCCTCCTTGTTTTGGTTGGTTGATTAATAAAGTATATGTCTGCTTCTTGGATAG
>JASDQU010503848.1:182686-194851 GCA_032191745.1 Picea mariana
CTGAACCATCAAACATTCTGGTGCCTTCAACCATGGACTCAATTACATACAGAATGAAAATGCAAATTCGTTTTCAGCATTATTTTCGATGCCAGGGGTTTTTAATATTGCCAGATCGTGTATATACATATATATTTGTATATCACAACAACTCAGACGCAGATGAAGAGGATTTATCAGTTATAAAAACGTTGCCGAATATATTGAAACTTTTATAAATGAAGTCTCTCTTTCTTTTCTTTGCAACGATCCTGTACATACTCCCTCTCGTGCCCTCTCATCTCGTGTTCTCTCATCTACATTCTGTTTTCTTTTATTTCTAATAACATTTAACAAACCACGCCTGTTTTTAGGCATTCTCCTATTTTTAGAAAAACTAATCCCTAGTTTTATTCAACACTTAGAACAGGTGGCTCAGTCTCCTCGCAGGGAGCTGTTTGATAGCTATCTATTCCAGATCTATCTCTAATTTTGACAACAAGGCTATTTACCTAGATTAATGAAATATAGATTTGTTTAACCTATTGTTCACTCAAACTCAAAATGTTGGTCTAGATCACAACATGTGCCCACTCCACCATGAGGTCGAACTAATGCTCCTGCATCAGATTCCCTCTCAGCAATGGCATTGGATAAGTTCATTGATAGAAGGTTCATTTGGCTTGGGCATCCTCTTTAAGGTATAAATAGGTCATTCTCTCTTCTTCCAAAGTATTCTTGGGTTATTTATCATTCTCTCTTCTTGGCAGAGGGTGAATGCTCTTGATTTCAAGGGTTGCATAAGGTGGCATGTGTATTTTCAGGTAAGAAATGTGCTACCCAAGCTCATATGTACTCATTTTTAATAATAATTAACACAATTTTCAGGTAAGCAATGTGCTACCCAAGTTCATATGTACTCATTTCTAATCCAATGAACACAATCCCTAACTTGGAACCTACTCTTCTTGCAGAAATACTTTTGGATACTAAGACACCCTCAAGTTACAACTAGAAGGAAGCATACAATTATAAAATGAAGTTTTCCTTTGCAAGCTAAATGACTCTCAAGAGAAAATTTTGAGAGTTTCTCATATAATGGAGAGTCTGGACAATTTTCTCTTAAGCTAGTAGGAAACGATGAAACAGTGATTCTCTATGTAATTTATAGAAGGTTAGCAAAAATGTTAGTCATTAAGCACACACAAATGTTTTCTCATTAATACTAAAACTCTTTGAAAGAAAAGTTAAATCAAAAAGATGAATTACTCTAAAATTACAGTTAAAATGCTCTATTCTTTAATCAATATTTATGAATAGTCTATGAAATTGGATATGCATAAGCATTGTTCTATCAATATGTAACACTAATTAGTACAATGGTTCTACTTCATTACTAGTATCATGTTGGTATTGCAGTAATCTCATAACGATTACCATAGTGTTACTCTTTCACACTTGTATTATCTAGCATGCGCTAATTAATCTAGGAGTCAAGCATGCAAACAAACCTTCTCACAAAGAAGAGCTAGTTGGTGATGGAATCCAACATCGTAGGATCGATGCGTGAAGGGGTTGAGTTCCGGTGGGTGGGGAATTTACGTTGACAACCTACTTAACGAACTAACCCCCTGGTGCAAGTTACCTCACCGAGTACTGGGAAACCCTCCAAGGATTCTGAGTGAGTCTAGCCAACGTCGATCCCAGGTACAACAACACCTTCCATATGTTGTCACCTTGGGTAGGAAGTCTAAAATATTATGGCCTCTATGGTACCACCTACTATATCAAAGCAGAGGGGGGACAGTCGATAGTCGACACCAAGACCAACAAAGCAGGGTTGATTACTCTGTTGGCCCCAATGTGACCTCGTGCTTGATGCTTGTGTTAGAAGAGCTTCCCAAAGTCAGTGATATAGAAACTGGATTTCACTCCCTAACTCAAAGCTTTGTGTTTTTTTAGCAGATTTGGAAATTTATTCTCACAATCCTATTCCAAGGCTCTACACCTAAGCTAAGATGGGTTTGAAGATCCCTAGAAAATTTGCTAGATAAATTTTATTTAGTGCTTGATTTTACGTTGTTGTTACTCAAAGGAGTGGTCGTGAAACTGATGGTGTTTCGACTTGACTCTTTAAACCATACAAGAGGAAAATGAAATGCAAGAATTTCAACTTCAATGAAAACTAGCTATGGGAAGGAGCAAGAGGTTTTAAGCAAAGAAATAATTTCTTGATATATTACTATGTGTGCACTGTTGATGACAAAAAGTATGAGCTAATTCTCTAGATAAATGGAAGAAAAATGACCCAAATTTTAAAAATACCATGCAAATGTCATAGTTCACTTAGTACACTTATACAACATTGAATCAAATGTCATCATTTCTAACATAGAAAACTTTTATGATTATAGAGACCACCATACACATCTTAAATACTCATAAGGATCATGAGGAATTCACCTTGTCGACCAATATCTTATCATGTTCATTCATAAAGGGGTTTTTTTAATTATGAACCCACATGTTGTGAATAAATGTGTTTGCATCAAACACTGAAAAGAACAATGTAATAAAGAAAAAATGATACAAATCCTTGTAGGGGGTTAGGGAGACAATTGCAACCAAAATTGAAAAAATATTGAAGTTGTTGATGGATCTATGGGAATTGATAAGCAAATCCTTTGTCCTTGATTTTGGTAGTGGTTCATAGGCCTAAGGTGTTGGCTCAAAGCCTTTAAATTAATATCTAAGCATGATACTAGGGTTTTAGGTAGATTCTTGTGAATTTTTTGTTGTTTTGAGGGTGTGTTTATCCCACACACCTTATTCAACGTATGTGGGGGCTAGATGTTTGGGGTATATTGTCTGGAGAACGAAAAACATCGTACCCCCTTTGGGACATTAGTAGATCATTCCTTTGGAATATTAGTAGTATGTGGTTTGATAAAATTTGGTGGTAGTGAGCACTCTTGAGTAGAATCGATCTTGACTTAATTGTTATGGATAAATTTTCTCTAGTCCAGGAGGATCAAGATCTTGACTATTATAGTTTTATGCAACACAAAAGAGATATTGATGGGGGTGGTGAGCATAATCTTTAAGGATTGAAATAATAGAATTGAATTGTAGTTTTTTTTTTACCTCATCAATGGTGTTGGGTGTCATTTATTTTGGTAGCGGTTCATAGGCCTAAGGTGTTAGCTCAAAGCCTTTACATTAAGCTCTAATCATGATACTAGGGTTTTAGGTAGCTTCATGTGAATTTTTTGTTGTTTTGAGGGTGTTTTATCCCACACACCTTATTGAATGTATGTGGGAGCTAGATGTTTGGGGTATATTGTCGGGAGAACAACAAACATTGGACCCCCTTTGGAATATTAGTAGATCATCCCTTTGGAATATTAGTAGTATGTGGTTTGAGCAAATTTGGTGGTAGTGAGCACTCTTGAGTAGAATCGAGCTTGCCTTGATTGTTATGGATAAATTTTCTCTAGTCCAGGAGGATCAAGATCTTGATTACTATAGTTTTGTGCAACACAAAAGAGATATTGATGGGGGTGGTGAGCATAATATTTAAGGATTGAAATAATAGAATTGAATTGTAGTTTGTTTTTTTTACCTCATAAATGGTGTTGGGTTCCCTTTATTTTGGTAGTGGTTCATAGGCCTAAGGTGTTGGCTCAAAGCCTTTACATTAAGATCTAAGCATGATACTATGGTTTTAGGTAGCTTCTTGTGAATGTTTTTTTGATTTGAGGGTGTGTTTATCCCACACACCTTATTGAATGTATGTGGGGGCTAGATGTTTGGTATTTTCTCACAGAGATATTGCTCCCTTTCACATCAATGATGTTTTTTTAAAGGGAAAAAATAGTTGACATACGGTCAAAACTCTCTCATTGTCATTTATTTTGTTTTCTTAATTGATGGTGTTGGGTTCCCTCTATTTTAGTAGTGGTTTGTAAGATGTGTGGAAAAACCTTGGGAATTTATAGTAATGAATGGGATACTAATGATCCCAAAATTGAAATATAAAATGGAGAATGTTAACATGTTCATGGCATGTTTCAAGATAAAAATACCAGAAGACTTAAAAGAAGAGAAATAATACCATGTTGAATTTATTTTCAACCTCCTTCACCCTCGACCTCCTTCTCCTTCTCCTCACGCGTAGGTCGACCTCCTTCTCCTCCTCCGCGTTCCTTCGTCTCTTCCCTCAACCTCCTTCTCCTTCTCCTTCTCCTTCTCCTCACGTGCCCTCCTCTCTTCCCTCGACCTCCTTCTCCTTCTCCTCCTCTGTGTGCCCTCTTCTCTGCCCCTACTTCCTTCTCCTCCTCCTCCTCCTCCTCGCGCAACCTACCTCCTTCTCCTCCTAGCTCGCGGGGGTTGAAATGTTTTTTTTGTTTTTGTTTTTTCAAACTTATGTTTTGTTATTTTTATTTTTTTTTGGTATTTTTTTTTGTTTTTGTTTTTATTATAGTTATATATAATATAATTTATATAAATTATATATAATATATAATATATTATAATTTATATATATATAAATCAATCAAATAATGGTTTTAACGTGAGTAAGGGAAATGGTTTTTGGCCTTGAACCGTGTGCTTGGAAAGAAGGCCCATCATCAATGTGATAAGCCTTAGAATTGGGCCCATATCACAATATATACCAAGACAAAGATGTTATGATAAGGGTATGCCATGTAGTCTAGTGTTGATGCATGGCCCATCTACCTTAAATATAGAATTTAGAACCCAATTAGCCCCTAACTTTTATCACCAAGGCACTTCTTATGTTAAGAGGCCCATCCTTGGTGAACCAAATATTATAATATATGTTGGATCATGTTGTCATTAATTCCAATACTTTCATTGATTTATGTCAAGTGATTGTCTTGATGTCAAAGGATTGATTGATTAATGATTGATGAACAAAGTATATGTATTGTCCTTGATGAGAATGATAGATGTCAAAGTGGAAACCAATTGATAAAGATGGATCATTGATATGATGCATAGTCCTTGATGAGAATGATAGATGTCAAAGTGGAAACCAAATGATAAAGATGGATCATTGATATGATGCATAGATGAAGATGGATCAATGAGTTGTCATTGATACATGATGATGCATAGTTTGTTTGATGAAAAGATGACTCATTATTGTCTTATCATGATTGATAAGGTGAACAAATGGATGAAGTCCAAAGTGGTCCCCTTATGGTGAAAGCCCTCATGGGAAGACACTTTGCGGATTGAGTTATCCTAGAAGAATGGTTGGAGGACCCATGCTTGTATGTGGAATAATGAGATGAATATCAATGAATTTGTTGGTGAAACTATCCTAGATGGATAGTGTTTGTCATGCCATTTCCGGTGGTATGTGGAATGTCACATAAATCCTCATGGTTTGAGATTTATGGCCTTACAAAGATGAAGGACCCCCATATGAAGGCTTGAAGCCCCCAAGGTCAAAGAAGTCAAAGTGACCTAAAAGAAGAAATCATTATTTAAATAATAAAGAGAAGTGACAAAATCAAAAAATAAGGTGACAAAATCAAGAAGGAATACTTAAATGATAAATATTGGATAACTTTCTATTTATGGAAAGTGGTTAACCCTAAAATAAGGAAAATAGGTTAAGTGACCTAGAAATGGGTAAGTGACCTAGAGGGTGAAAGTATAAATAAGATAGCTATGGACTCTTGCAATACATCCTTTTTGTGGATCGATGGAGAGCTTCTTGTGAGAGCATCTTTGGTATGGATCTCTTGAGCATGATTGAAGATCTATTCTAAGAAAGAGAGAGAGAGGAGGATATGATGGATGCATCAACGTTTCGGCAATGTCGGAGATCTTGACGAAAAAATTCTCAGAGCTTCAGAAACCCTAGTTTCTGAGGTATACGCGGGTTGTCTGTGTATAGGGTGCGTATACATTGAAGGTATACGCAGGCTGACTGTGTACAGGGAGCGTATAGTGGACAAAATCATAGAGATTTGTGTTTGAGCTGGTGCCAAGCTCTTGGATGATGAGGCAGGTTCCAGATCTGCATTCTATGGGATCAGATCTATCACTGAGACACTGGTATGGTTACATTATTTTCTTGATGGATACTATTGTTTGATGTGTTGTGAATTCTTAGGGCATTCTTTGTATGGCTTCTATGATATGGTTCAGTTTGGATGATTTGGTTGATGGAGTGATCACTACTCTTATGATTCAGTGGTGA
Source organism: Picea mariana (assembly GCA_032191745.1). Taxonomy (NCBI): domain Eukaryota; kingdom Viridiplantae; phylum Streptophyta; class Pinopsida; order Pinales; family Pinaceae; genus Picea; species Picea mariana. The sequence goes on from JASDQU010503848.1 coordinate 188,904, forward strand.
CATGATTGATATGGTATACTAGTTGTTTATACATGATTGAGATAGCATTCATATTGATTTTTTATGGAGCATGAGCAAGCTATTGGAGAGCTTGGATGTGTTGTGACTGGCTAGTGGTCAGATTGGACAGTCAGAGACAGAAGAGAATGATATATTGATTGCAGAGAATCTGAGTTGATATTGAAGGACAAACCCTAATAGCTCAGAAGGTATACGCAGGTTGTTTTATACACTGGTCATGTGCATACGTGGGCTATAGTGAGCTAGGGCACGTGCACACGTTGGCTGCACTACTGACAGGTTGTGTACCTGTTGACAGATTGATATCTGTTGAGGATTGTTGCCTCATCTCAGTTGGTGTTGAGGGTGTAAGTTGAGTCTTGCATTATAGAGTTGGTGCTCTTGTAGAGTTGTACTCTATTCAGTTGTTGTTGATAAACCCCCAGATTGTTATCCATAATAAAAAGAAAATTTGCACATACATCTTGTGTTCTTTGTGTTCCTTGTGGTGATGACTTTTTGATGATATATTGATGATATATGTTGCTGATATATGTTCTCATCTAACTGGTGGTAAATGACAGCAATGGGTAATGAACAAATGTTGAATGTTAACTAAGAGGTTTTTGTGTAAGAGGGAAGTTTTGGGAAAAAGAGCCCCACACTCATTCACCCCCCCTCTAAGTGTGGTAGGTGTGTCCAACAATATATCCCACTCTTGGGACATAATTACTTCTGTAAGGGATGTTTCATGGTCCAAGTACTTGTGCATGGTCCATGTGCCTTAGATGATACCTTATGAAAGGCATGTGTCATGGTTTAAGGTTCTATGCATGGCCTACAATCCATAGAAGCATTGTTGAGGGGCTAAGCCCCTTGTTTTTAACCTTGAATATTGTCATGGTAAAAATACAAGTCATTAGCATCTCAAATAATTGTTTATGAGGGAAACTAGACGTATATATGGTTTTCAAAACCTTATAATTGTACATGTATACCACCCTTGGGAAATCGATACCTTACGAAAGGCATGTGTCATGGTTTAAGGTGCTATGCATGGACTACAAGCCATAGAAGCATCATTTAGGACCTAAACCCCTTGTTTTTTACCTTGAATGTTGTTACACGGCCATGTCCTTTTTGACCCCTTTAAGAATTACGAGAGTTAGAATTTAGATTTTATAAGCGTTACAAGTTATAAATCTTAAGGGTTAGGACATAGGAGTTAAGGGTTAGGAATTATACCTATTAGAGGTTAGGGGTTATAAGAGTTATAAGAGATAATGCTTAGGGGTTGTGGTTTTTGTTGGTTTTATGGGTTATATGGGTTATTAGGGATAGTTAGAGGCTATCTTGGTTAAATATTAATGACAATATTGATTAATATTGCTAGCACTTAGGGATTAGTTGTTAAGGTTTTCTATTTATAATTGTTAGTGGTTAGGTGTTATAGGTTGTATGGGTAACTGGTTTAAGGCCAGTGAAGGGTGATATGGGTTAAGAATAGAGGTCAATGATTATGATTCTAAGGGTTAATAATGGGGCGTAAATAAGTTAGGGGTTAAATTTTGTAGGGGATATGGGAATTGGGGTTTATATGATATTGGAAATTATAATGTTTAAGAATTATATAGGTAATGTATTATAGAGGTTAGGAATTATATTTGATAGTGGTGATAATGATTATGAGGGATGTTCATTGTAGGGTTTAGGGGTTATATATTTTAAGGGTTATAGGGTTGATAATTGTTAATGGCCATAAGAGTTTTAAGGGTTCGGTATAATGGGTTATTTAGGGTTCATATTTATCCATTATAACCACCAGCCCCAAAACCCCTAAACTTTACCCCCATTGATGCTTATAACACATAATGCACACCATGTAACCCCTATAACCCATATTATTGTTGTAGTGTAGTCCATATAACCCTGAAAAACCTACCCTCTAAAACACCCAATTGCTAACATATATTCCCTAACTCTTACAACTCTTAAAGCCTAACCCTTACCAACAACAATACAGATAACACTTAACCTATAGTTTCTCTTATAACCCTTGAACCCTAATCATCAAACATAAAACACCAAATGTGAAACACTCATAACCCTTTAGACCTAACCCTATTACCCTTAATCAATAACCCATCTAAACCCTTAAGAACTATAACACCTAAACCCTATCTCATAACTCCTAATTCCTCCAAACATTAACGCGTATCAACCCTACTAATCCCTTATAAGCCTTGAAACATATAACATTTATCTAAAAAAACATGATAATCCTTAAACCATATAACCCCTAATCCCTAGCCTACATAACTTGTACAATGTTTATCTTCAATTTAAACCCTATAATTGCTAATGTATACCATACAAACCCTAAAAACTAACCCTTAACCCCTAACTTCTAACCACTACACCATATAACACTCTTATCCAACCTCACAATTATAACATATTTCCCTTGTAATACTTAAGTCTTATCACCCCCACCAATATTAAACCCTATAACCATACACACCAACTCCCTAACCCCTCCTAATACGTAACCCTTGTAACCTAAATAACTAACCCTTGTGAGTAATATTTGAGTCTGGAAACCCTTCCATATCGTCAAGGCATGCGAACAATCTACCCATGTCAAATTTTAGTGCATATAGAAACATTTTGAAATAATTTCAACGTTGGCCCCATTCACAGGTTATTGTTTCCCATCATGTACTCTTTCCCTATTACAATGTATTTTATCTATTTCCTTTAAAATATGATCGAGACGCATGTCCCCGCATCTAGTACTAAAAGGGAATGCAATAACATCGATAAAGAAGTACTTGATTAATCCCAGAATCTTCAATATCAGTTATTTCTTGTCTTTGTATTTTGATCTCATCTAAGTACTCTTTTTCTCCATAAAGAATATTAATACAAAATCATTATTAAATAGGAAATCTCATCTATTGCCTTCTTCTCAGCACGACCAAAATCATGGGCTTAATTGGCATGATGTTGGTTTTGAACAACACATACAATGAATATAAAGAGTGGGCGTGTGAGTGATCTTTGAGTTGGAAACCCTCCCATATCGTCAAGGCATGTGAATTGTCTATCCATGTCAAATTTCGGTGCATACAAAAACATTTTGAAAATATTTCAATGTTGGTCCTATTCACAAGTCATTGTTGCTCATCGTGTACTCTATCCCTAGTACAATGTATTTTAATATATGTTTACTTTAAAATTCAACCGAGAAAATTAAAATTAAATGAGGACGAGAGGGGTCGATATATAGAGTGGGTGTGAGTAATATTTGAGTCTGGAAACCCTTCCATATCATCGAGGCATGCAAACAGTCTATCCATGTCAAATTTTGACAGAAACATTTTGAAAGAATTTCAACGTTGGGCCCATTCACAGGTTATTATTTCCCATCATGTAATATATCCCTAGTACAATGTCTTTTAGCTATTTCCTTTAAAATACAATCGAGACGCATGTCCCCACATCTTGTACTACAAGGGAATGCAATAACGTCGATAAAGAGGTACTTGATTAATCGCAAAAGCTTCAATATCAGTTATTTCTTGTCTTTGTTTTTTTCTCTCATCTAAGTACTATTTCACTCCATAAATAATATTAGTACAAAATCATTATTTAAATATGAAATCTCATCTATTGCCTTCTTCTCGCCACGACCAAACTCATGGGAATAATTGGCATGATGTTGATTTTGAACAACATAGATGATGAATATAAAGAGTGGGTGTGTGAGTGATCTTTGAGTCTGGAAACCCTCCCATATCATCAAGGCATGTGAACTATCTATCCATGTCAAATTTTAGTTCATGCAGAAACAGTTTGAAAGAATTTCAACATTGGCCCCATTCACACGTTACCATTTCCCATCATGTACTCTATCCCTAATACAATGTCTTTTAGATATTTCCTGTAAAATACGATCGAGACGCATGTCCCCGCATCTAGTACTGCAAGGGAATGCAATAGCATCGATAAAGAAGTACTTGATTAATCTCAAAAGCTTCAATATCAATTATTTCTTGTCTTTGTTTTTTGCTCTCATCTAAGTATTATTTTTATCCATAAAGAATATTAGTACAAAATCATTAATTAAATATGAAATCTCATCTATTGCCTTCTTCTCAGTACGACAAAATCATGGGCCTAATTGGCATGATGTTGGTTTTGAACGACACAGGCGATGAATATAAAGAGTGGGTGTGTGAGTGATCTTTGAGTCTGGAAACCCTTCCATATCGTCAAGGCATGTGAACAGTCTATCCATGTCAAATTTCGGTGCATACAGGAACATTTTGTAAAAATTTCAACGTTGGCCCCATTCATAGGTCATTGTTTCCCATCTTGTACTCTAGCCCTAGTACAATGTCTTTTAATAGTTGTTTCCTTTAAATTCAACCGAGAAAATTAAAACAAAACGAGGACGAGATGGGTCAATATATAGACTGGGTGTGTGAGTAATATTTGAGTCAGGAAACCCTTCCATGTCAAGGCATATGAACAGTTTATCTATGTCAAATTTCAGTGCATACAGAAACATTTTGAAATAATTTCAACGTTGGCCCCATTCACAAGTCATTGTTCTTAATCATGTACTCTAGCCCTAGTACAATGTCTTTTAATCGTTGTTTCTTTTAAAATTCAACCGAAAAAATTAAAACGAAATGAGGACGATATGGGTCGATATATAGAGTGGGTCATCAAGGCATGCGAATAGTCTATCCATGTCAAATTTCAGTGCATACAGAAACATTTTGAAAGAATTTCAACATTGGCCCCATTCACATGTTATTGTTTCCCATCAAGTACTCGATCCCTAGTACAATGTCTTTTATCTATTTCCTTTAAAATATGATCGAGACGCATGACGTCCCCGCATATAGTACTACAAGGGAATGTAATAACGTCAATAAAGAAGTACTTGATTAATCGCAGAAGCTTCAATATCAATTATTTCTTGTCTTTGTTTTTTTCTCTCATCTAAGTACTCTTTTGTTTCATAAAGAATATTAGTACAAAATAACTATTTAAATATGAAATCTAATCTATTTCCTTCTTCTCACCGCGACCAAAATCATGGGCCTAATTGGCATGATGTTGGTTTTGAACAACACAGACAATGAATATAAAGAGTGGGTGTGTGAGTGATCATTGAGTCTGGAAACCCTCCCATATTTTCAAGGCATACAAACAATCTATCCATGTCAATTTTTGGTGCATACAGAAACATTTTCAAAAAACTTCAACATTGGACCTATTATAGTGCAATTTGTACTTGTCCAAAACCAAAAGCAAGTGGATACTAAATTGGCATAACAAGGAGGATGTCCTATCACTGTCACATTAATAAGACACCTCTTTCTATTTAGGAGTGGTACCCTAGGGGAGACATCCCCATTGACCTACGTGTTTGAAAAGGCTAAGGCAAAAGTAGTAAGCAAGTCCCACCCCTCTCACAGGTCACTCTGATCAAAACTTCCAAGGTTTTAATGAGATGAAGCAAAATAATATTTAAGTGTACCTGCCCAGAACAAGACAACAAGAAAAGAGATGCTATTTTCAAGTACCATATGATGTCATTGCTTCATAAAACTGTTGGATCATGTTGTCATTGATGTCAATGGTTTGATTGATTGATGTTAAGTGATTGATTGATGTCAAAGGATTGATTGACTGATGATATATGTAATATAATATGTATTGTCCTTGATGAGAATGCATAGATGAAGATGGATCAATGAGTTGTGATTGATACATGATGAATATGGATCGATGTGGTTTCATTGGTATATGATGCATTGTTGGAAAAATGTATAGATGAATCATTATTTTCTTATCATGATTGATAAGGTGCACAAATGGATGAACTCCAAAGTGGTCCCCTTATGGTGAAAGCCCTCACGGGAAGACGCTTT
>JASDQU010503850.1:6002-36911 GCA_032191745.1 Picea mariana
ATAATAAAATATTCAAATAATTTCAAATTCCATTTTATTAAATCCAACTTCATAGAAATTTGTGCATATATATTTATCATTTCTTTCTAATCAATTTTTTCATTAATAAAACAATATAATTTAATAATAACATTTTACACATATTAAATGGACAAATACAAAAAAAAATAGTGATTTAAAATAATTTTTATAATTGTAAAATTAACTAACTAAAAAAATATAAACTAATAATCAATTAAAGCTAAAAAAATATATAAATTAATAATCCATTCAAAAAAACATAATTAATAATCAACAAAAACTATATATAGATAGAGGTTACAAATATTAACAATTAATTTAATATAATATAAATTAATAATCCATTAAAAAAAGAAAAAGTGATAATCAAATATATATATATACGTTACAAACATTAACAATTAATTTAAAATATATTAAACTGAAAAAAAAGCTCTGCCAAATAAATGAGCAAAAGTGTTTAAGCGGCCACTATCAATATTGTGGAAATGAAATGAGCAAGGGTAGGTAAATTTATTCAAACCAACGTAACAAAAACAATATTCAATAATACTAAACCTACAGTACAACATAGATTGGGAAATACCAACCCTACAAGCCCATTCAATAAATAAATATTTGAAAATAAGATTTTATCATCTTTGTCTTTGGTCGATCAATTTCTTTTCTTCATCGTGCAAGTGCGATCCCACGCCATGCTTTCCATTTGAATACAACTTGTTTGTCTTAAGCGTCTGAATTTGAAATAGAAATAGAGCGACAATGACAATGTCACACAGCCGTGCCGTAATATATGGTGATGGAGGGCTGCCATCAATGACCTTCAAAATCAGGGAAACGGCGGAGGCATTCTAACGGCGATCAGAAACGGCCAGAGTCGGGTTGAACATGATGCGGGTAAAGGGCCAAATCGTTGGCCTTTAGACTACGCTGTTGTGTAATAGTGGGGGTATCTCACCGATCATACGATATATTTGGCTGTTTGTTTCCTAATGTCATTCCAGAAATGTAAATGATGTGGGACACGGAATTTGTTTTTTATTAGATTGCATATTCTTGCAACAAAGCTATAAACACTTAAATTTCAGAAAGAGACGGAACCATATGGCATGGAAATAAACAGTCGCAATAAATAAATCGACTGAAGCAGTCATAAATAGTTATTTGATTGTGGGAAATTTAAAAACGTAGAGAGTAAGACGTGGTCTTTCAATATCCTCTAGTCCAATAATATGTAGAAAAAACAAACCTTTTAAAATAGTTTTTTAAATATCCAAAAAGCTTTTAAATTATTTTTTTAAATATGAAAAAACATAAAGCATTTTGTCTCAACTTTTGTAGTCAAACTGGTAACTAACTAGCACAGCCATTCAAAACCGTGGCTGATGAACGTCAGGTGCGGACAGAAAATGAAACTCACAACCAGAAAATGAGCGTCTACAGCCAGCGTGTTAAATCCAAAGTTTAATCATTTAAATGTGGCAATCATATAGTGTTACAGTAATTTCTTAATATGATTAGGTAAATGTTAAAAGGTAAACAGGTTAACGGATGCATTAAAAAATACAAGGAAGTTATGAAAACGAAATCACATTCATTGATTTGGGAGGACGACTAAAAATATGCTAACATCTTCAATTATTAACTATGAGATTAGAATTTTAGATTAAAAGGTGATTAATTGTACTCATTATCAATAAATGTACATCTTTTCAAATAATAAAAGACAGACTCAAAATCGAATACAACAAATAATCGAATACAACAAATAAGGACGATAGTGACTTCGAATGTTATCCCCTTTTTTGGAAAAATCTCATCGACGTAATTTATAATTCTTGATAAGTCAAAACGCAGCAGGAGACGATCCCTGCACTTTTAAAATAAAGTCATGAAAGTGCGCTGACTCTGATATGACATTTGCACTAGGCTACAACAGTGAACAAATTCTGAGCTCTTAGGACATCTAATTTACCAATCCTCAAGTCCATTGTAAATTCCAGTCTCATCGTACATATTACAAAATAGAGCATTGTCCCCAAAAAGAGGATACTTATGCAATAATCCCTGATTCACCAGATCGGGGAAAACCATGTCCGTGTCATTGAATGCCTCAGAGAAACCAGAGAAATCCTCCATCGAAAAATTTGTAATTTTGTTTTCCATGATAGGCATCTGGTCATTGCTATAAAAAGTATCTTGGACATTATTCCAAACCACAGGATTCTCGTGCAATAATCCCTGATTCACCGGGCCGGGGAAAAACTTGTCCGTTTTATTGAATGCTTTAGAAAAACCAGAGCAATCCTCAATCGAAAAATTTGTACTTTCGTTTTCCATGATAGGCATCAGATCATTGCTATAAAAAGCATCTTGGTCATCTTCTGTTCCAACTTTTGCACAAGCTACCTCAGGCGATGGACTTCTGGGATTCGTCTGCCTTTTCTTCTCCTTTGATTTATGGATAGGCTTCCCCGTGAGTTTCTGAACCAGAGACCGAAAATTTTGTGGGTCAGTTTTGATAGTCTCGGGCTCATAAACATACACAACACGGAGCGTGGGAGTGCTGATAATCTTATGCTTCGAATATTTGCTTGATCTTCTTCCTTCATCTTTGTGAGCAGAATAAGACTTGGAAATGACATGAGAACTTTTATTGGCAGCCAGCATCGCAGATTCTGATGTAGCCTTGGCTGCAACTTCATCCATCTTCGACTTTTTCATAACCCCTCTCACAAACATTTTTCCCCCTTTATCAAGGCCTAACAGATTCCCTTCAGCTTCACGATCAATTGCGGTACTCATAATAAATTGTCCAGATAATCTGAACGTCAAATCTGACAGACACGAATTGTTTCCAACGACATGAATTGAATCCCTGAATTGAGCATTGCTTGTCCAAAATATTATTTCAAATTTCAGAATCTCCTCTCACTGCAGACCCGTCTTGACATCCGAGGAGAAAAAATGAAAAAGGAGTAACCAACTCTCTGTTATCATCCAAAATCATCTCCAGCTGAATCATATCGGACGTCGTAACCCTAACAGGCTTTGATTTTGAGGGTTCAAAATCCAATAGCAAGGATGGGATCGCTTTGAGAAGTTTAAGCCTTTTTATAGGCACCTTAAATACTGCATTCTAAGCACTTCCAGCGGACTAGAAGCATAAGAATTGTTCTACGAGAGCGGCCAAAACTGAAACTAAAATTGTTGACTTTCTCCGATCCTCTTCACTAAGACTTTGGTGTCGGTTTCTTTTTCATTTTGGAGATTGTCTTTACTTCTTTGTCGTTATCTATGCGTGTTTTTAATATTTAAAAGTCTTTTGTTAGTATAATTGTATATTATAGATTTGGAAGTTTGTTGGAAGAAATCAGTATAAATATAGTTTAAAAGTATTTAGTGTGAATGATATTATATTTTTTATTATAATATATTTGGAAGTTGTTTGTAAGGAAATCGATTCTAATATAACTTAAAGGATTTAGTGTGAATGATAAAATTGTGTTCTAGTTTTTTATTTTGTTATTATTATTATGTGTTTGGATGTTTGTTTGGGAAGGAAACTAGTTCTAATTTAGTTTAAAAACATTTAGTGTGAACGATGGAATTACTTTATGTTTTTTTTATTTTACTATTATATGTACCAACGTATGTTTGCAAAGAACCCAATTCTATTATGACTTACGAGCATTTAGTGTGACTAGTAAAGTTATCATATTTTTGGGTTATTAGTATTATAATTATATAGTGTATATTTGGAATTTTATTTTATATTAATATTTTTCTTTTTCAAGTAAGAAAGAAGGCATGAGTTTGAAAATAGTTTAGAAGTCAAGTGTGAACAATATCATCATTTTATTTGTTGTTTGTTGTATTTTTGATGATGATGATGATGACCATGATGATGATGATTAATGCTTATTGAGACTGAATTGGTGAGGGATTACTTCAAATTCTTTAGAATTTTATTTATGTGTCCCAAATTTCTATTTATTATTATCATTTTGGTCTCTGTCCATAACAATATCTTTTGTGTTTCTAATTATTTCCCATTTGCCTTCCTTCGCAGCTTCTTTTTATCTTTTGAACTTTCTTCCTTTATTTAATTTGGTCTTCTAGAATGACGTCTTCATTTATAAATATTCATGACCCTTTTAAGCTTGGAGATTAATTGAGTATGCCATATTTATGGTCATTACAACTTAATTTGACATGGATCAACCTATCTTTATATTCGATTATTTTTCCTAGTCTTTTTGCTTCTACGATGTAAGTTGTTTCAATTTGTGATTTATTTACTAGTTCTTCTTTTACTATCGCTAGTGTGTCCTCATCTTGCTATTCTTTTATACAAAAAGTTATGAGGTTCAAGGCTCTTTGTCACAATCATGATCCAACTTGATTAGCTTATTCATTTCGTCTTTGATGGGATTGATATCCAATTCATTTTCCAAATTTATTAGGGTCAAATTGTTAGTTAGTTTTTTTGTAGTATGCTAGAGAGGTAATGGAGGGGCCAAAGGGCCCATGGTGAGAATAGTGGAATCCCTTCAATGTAAGGTGGACTAAGTCCACCATATTATTAAATAAGACACACTATGGTAGTTAGATATATTAGTGTGAACATAATAAATGTAAGAGGATTTATTAGAAGGTTTATCTTCTAGAAGGTTCATCATCTAGAATGTTCTTAGGTGGTTGGTAGCACTATATAAAATGGTTCAAACAATGTAATGGAAGTAAAAATAATTGTATTTTGAGCAGTAGATCATTAGGAGGTTTCCCCCTCGAAGAGAAAAGTGAAGATGAGTGGATCCTTCCATAATAGGATCTATTGTAAGATGTTTCCCTACCCTAAGGGTTTCCATAATAATAGGTGTGGTTTCTTCTATATTTTTCTTAGATCTATTGTGGAACTTAACACTATGTTGATATAGAAACTCATATATATATGTGTGTGTGTGTGTGTGTGTGTGTGTGTGTGTGTGTGTGTGTTAAATTAATTTAAAATATAATAAAAATGTTAACATTTTTAATTAATAATTTATATATAAATCTAATTATTCTAAACAATTTATAATTTATTTTAATCTAGATTATTTTCGGAAGAAAATGAAAGAAGAGATATTACAATGAAATACACATATTTGCAAGAAGATGATTACAATGAGGCTTTGAAGGCCTTTTTATGATAAACATGAATGCGAAAACTCTATACATCCAAAAACCTAACCCTAGGAGATGAAACACCAAAATCATGTGGGCCCCGTTGGGGTAATTTAGTACATTAACTTCCCGGGGTCGTAAATTTTGCATACGATCTCTGTTTTAGGAATGCGATAGCCCATTGGAAAGATCTTTTCGAGAAATACACATTATTCCATCAAAATTAGACTCTATCTAAAATTTGACTGTGGAAAGCCAAGAAAACACTGTTTAGAGCCCCAAAACGACTATGGAAGTACGTAAAGATGTACTGACATAAAAACTTCCAAAATAAGCCATTTGGAATAGGTGGGCAGCCACCAATATCCAATTGAATGTTGAGTATGGCTTTAGAACAACCCCGTAAGTGAAAAACCCACAATTAAAAAGAAATGTCCCCATTACAGAGAAACATGTTGAACTGAAAACTGTCAAGATGAGCCAGTTGGAATTTGGAACAAGTGGGTGGCCACCAATATCCACCGGGATCATATTTAGATTTAATTTTTTTTAATATTAAATCTATGTTATCAATATGATGATGATGATGATGATGATGATGATGATGATTGAGACCAATTGGTCTATCGGACATTAAGAAGGTAAGATATTACTTCTATTTCATTAAAATTGTATTTCTTTTCTAAAAAAACATTTAGAGAATTATTCCAAGATCACAATAGTTTTGATGACTTGGGAGGTTAGGAAGCTCTGTAATGTGGAAAATATTTCTAAATTGGGATCTAATATCGTTATAGGGAGGGAAATACAAGAGGAAGTGTTTTTCATCTTCTACTTTCTTAGTGTCACAAAGGTGACAGATTCTCTCATCCCACGGTGTTTTGGGAGTTGTCCAATGCCCAATTTCACTATGCAGCTTGTGAGAGTTTGTTCTTATTTTAGCAATGTTGATTTTCTTCTTTACACTTATCAAAACTTAGATGTAATTTTGATCTTCTAAATTAGTGTTGACCACCTCCTTATAATATCTTAATTTCCTTTTATCCACTAATTCTTTATCACACCACATACTCTCCTTAAATTTAGAAGTGATAATATTTGTAATATTATCAATATTATGTATGATGGATTATTCTTGTATTCCCCAATGATTTAACCAAGATTTGGAATCTTCATGCCATTGTTGGAGCAGGACATTTTCGGTAAGTTTTGCGAATCGCGCAGAAGCAAACCACGTGACAAGTCAACAAAGGAGAAATGCACGTGAAAGACAGTTAGCGCATATTTAGGAGCCAACGCATAGAAGGCAAAAGTTAGTTAGTAGTAGTTAGGCCATTTGGTCCATTTTGTAACAGGCTAAGCCCTAGTAGCAATGTATAAATATGTATGGGTTTTGGGTAGAAGGTAGCGGTGGTTGTAGTAAAAAATGAGAGTGAGATCAAAGGAGATAGTGTGCATTGTATGCGTGAACAACTAGAGAATTTTGGGGTAGAACTCTTGTATCTTATTTGATTGCAATGAACACATGTTATAAGTATTGAAAATGAATGAATAACATAAGAATCCAGCTGGTGTGGACGTAGCCCAATTTGGGGTGAACCACATTAAATTCTCGTGCTATGATGTGTTTGTTGTCATGATGTGCTGGTTTATTATGTTTGTTGCACACATGTTAAATGGTTAAGAAAGATAAATATGTCATACGTATTATGTTTTTATGGTTTCCCACACATGGTATATTGCATGGTGAATGAATGTTAAGTAAGAATGAATGTTAGAACAATCTCCATTCCCTTCATGACTGTGGAAGCTTGGCTACTACAATCCCCATAGGTACCTTGGTTGAGACTTCACCAGCTTGTGGGTGATGCCGAAAGGGCCGTCATATTGACATTTGTTGGTGAATTAATTTTTAACCCCTGCACGCTAACAAATGGTTCTGTTGATGGGACTGGGATCTACGATTGAGGGGGATGTGGTGGCCTACTAAGGAGGATATTAGACAATGATTGGATACAAAGGAGATCCATTTTGTTGTAGATCAGAATAAGAATCCATGGATCAATGTAGAGAAATGGATACAAATGTATGTGTTTACAGATTTGCATGAATTTTCTTTGTTGCTTTTCAAATATTTTGGCAGAGTGGATACATAGATTAGTTGAACAGATCGAAAGATTTCATACTGTTGTTCTGAGAAATTGAACTCCTGATTTAATTAAGAAAGTCAATTATATGAGAAATCAAGTATCATGCATAGTATATTACTGGCTGCAAAGTGTGTTGGGAGGTTACATTATTGAATTTTCCATAGATTGTACTCAGTGGTATAGCGTCATAGAAAGGGAATTCTTTAAAGGACCATGTGAAAAATACCTAAAGTCACTATATACTTGGATTACGATGTTTTTGTGTGACAAGGGAGTTATGAAAATGGAATCTGATTGTTGAGCGTCTTCACACACATAGGGGGATTGGGGGATGACCAAGGGATGGTCTGAGAATAAAGAGGGATGAAGAGAATGAATTAGGAATGAATGGGCTGAGTATTCCAAGAGAAGAAGAGTGTGTGATGAATGAAGGAATTGGAGTATTGCGTAGTGGTAAGATATTTAGATCGAGTAAGAAGAGGATTGTGGTTGAGAGAGAGGGGTATAACAGTCATATCGAGGAAAGAGAAAATGGTGTAATACTCCAGATCGGAGGGATTCAGTGCACAAAAGGAAATATCTATTAGCTCAGTCAAGTAGAATAAGATCCCACTTAGATCAGACTTTTCGTCAAACCTACAACCCCATGTGCATCACCAAGAACTAAGGTAAGATAAGAAGATTTTTCAATTATAGTTAGTGAAGGAATTAAATATAGTAGTAGAAGTAGTACTCTGAGTCATAATAAATTAGTGTTATTAGGAAATAATTCCATGCAGAACATAATGGCAAGGGTAGATCCTACTTTAAGGATGCATATCATCCATGGAGGAGGGAAAGAGGATCTAGAACATCATTTGTTCATTTGTGAGACAATATGGAATGCAAAGAATGTCTAATGTGATGATGAAAATATTTCAAGCTGGAAATGATATTCAGAGACCACACATTAATATGGTACATGAAATATCATACTACTACTCCTATGGGATAGACTAGAACATTGACATAGGTAAGAAAAGATCTATTGAAAGAGTTCCAAAAATATAAATCCAAGTCATAGTGCATTACAAAGTTGAAGGAGATCAAACATATAATTAATGAATAAGTGTGGGACTACAGTCAAAGATTTAAGATACTTAAGGATTTGTTGACATTCCAAATTCCAGATGAAAAACACAAAGAGTGGTTTATTGCAGGATTGTTTCTATATATATGCTTCCCTTTGACACATCAAAAGATTGTGTTGCAATCATAAGTGATCCAGGTTGATATTGGTGGCCACGTGCCTATTCCACTTGGACCCCCACCATTGTTTCTTTCAGTTTTTTAGTTTCCTTAATTGTAGCACAATTTACTATTTTTGGTAGTTTTTCGGGTCCTGAACTTCTAGAGCCATTTTGAGGCCCTAAACGACATTTTTTGGGCATCAAACCTCCGATGAATACGAGTCCATTATGGACATGATATTCACTATCAGTAGTGTAGTCCTCAGATATCTCTTTCTAATGATGTATCATGTGCATCAAATGGAGATAATATACCAAAGTTACGACCCCAGGAAATTGATGTGCCGATTTACCCCGACGGGGCCCATATTTTTGCGTTTCATCTCCTAGGGTTAGGTTTTTGGATGTTTAGGGTTTCCATTGTTTCTCAATAATATATAGGCCTTCGAGCCTCATTGTAACATAGAGTTCATAGGCCTATAGCTGCCACATCTCTTCTCAGAGATAAGCTACTAGTGGCCTAACTAGTTTAATTCCATTTTGTTTGTAAACAAGTTTCAGTTCTTTGATATTAATGAAATGAAGTGTTATTTCCACTACAATTTTGTATTCATGGTTATTTGTGTATTATATTGCGATCCTGCATAAATTTGGATCATTGGTATCAGAGCGGTCTGCTCTTTCTTGATCCTTCTTTGTATGTCCCCAAAAAGGTCGAGGTATAAGGAGTTAGGGATCGATATGGTTGAACCTTTGCAAGATCATCCTCGCAAACCCTGATGGTCGCCCATGCGGGACGAAAAGAAAGACAAGGGAGCAGGAGATCCCATCAAAATATTTCTTGAGGAGGCCCTTGAAAAACAAAGGAACACGATGATGGATAACTTCACCTAGATCCTTCAACAATTGACCACTGGTGTCGCATCTGCATCCAACAACCACTCTGGAGGCACAACCCCTTTTAAGGTACAAGTTAACTTTGACATTCCCATATTTGATGGCAAAATAGATGCAGACATCGTAGATAGATGGTTGAATCTATTAGAAGGACATTCCTCGTTTCATTACTTTTCTGACCAGGAGAAGATTATTTTTTCAGTGCTCAAATCCGCCCCCAATGTCAAGGACTGGTGGGAAACCTACTGTGAGAAAAAGGATGAGGAGGAACCCTCTCTGTTCTCGTTCGTACCCACCTAGAATTATTTCCGAGATGCCATCTAGGAACAATATTATCCCATGGGGAGCTATGAGGGCAAGTACATACAATGGACTACGCCGTGACAACAAAGGGATCAAGATGTGCATGAGCTAACAAATATGTTCCATACCCTGTGCACAAAGTTAGGTATCAAAGATTCAGAGAAACATTTGGTGTTGAAGTACCACAGTTGTCTGCACAGATTCATTCAGGAGGAAATGGAGTTCCTCGACATCTCCTCGCTTGGTACAACATACCGGTATGCTTCCAAGATTGAACATAAGTTAAAACAGAAGAAGCGAGACTTTGGATCTATGAATCAAAAGCAAGTGAAAGGTGCCCCCAAACCACAGAACAAAGGATAAATCCAAGGCATGGCAGATCAAGACAACCTACCAAAGCCACAAGAAAATAAAAAGACCGTGAAGCCGAAGAAAGACACGGGAAAGTGGTCTGAGTTCCATAAGAGCTCCACTCACAACACAAGTGAGTGTCGGGCCAAATAGTCACTGGTGGTCGAGATGAGGGCTTCTGAATCACATGCATGCTCTAACAATGAATCATAACACAAGAAGGGGAATGACAGAGGGAAGAAGATTATCGATGTGGATCCCAATGCCACCGTTGCCACCATGAAGATCCAAAAGGAAGAACTAGAAGATCCATAGGAATAGGAGCATCTCTTCCAGTCCTAGATGTGGGTAAAGGGTTTCCCGCTACAGTTCATTGTCGAAAGTGGGAGCCAAAAGAACCTCATTTCAGTAGAGTTTGTGAAGTGGTTGAGCTTTCCGACCACAACACACCCACAACCATACACCATAGAGTGGCTCCACCAAGGACGAGATCTCCGCGTCAGCTAGCAGTGTCACCTTCTCTACAAAATCAATCCCTTTATTGATGAGGTATTATGTGACATTTCTCCTCTTGATGTTTGTGATGTATTATTAGGATGTATTATTAGGCCAACCATACTTGTGGAAGCGACATGTTGTGTATGAGTCTCAACCTCCTGCTGTTATTGTTACCTTGGGAAATAAGTTGTACAGGATACTGGAGGTACCACCGCCTGTCGCTATCTTTTTGGTTACTGCAAAACAATGCAATAATCTCATTTCCAAAACTGGGAAATTTGTTTTCCTGATGATCCTCCCTCAAGGAAAGAAGAATACTATGGCCATGACATCTAGACAATGCTCCTCCACATGAAAACAACAAATGGACAAGGTCATGGAGGATTATCGGGACATCTTCACCTCACCCGCAGGGGTGCCTCTGCACTGCCAGGTAAAACACCCCATCGATCTGACCCCAGGTGCGTCGCTGCCCAGTGGACTAATCTATTAGTGCTTTGTTATGGAGAACAATAAAATCAAGAGGCAGATCCATGAGCTGCTGCAGAAAGACCACATCCGGCCAAGTTCATCGTTGTGTGGGAGCTTGATTGCATTGGTGCAGAAGAAGGATGGGACTTGAAAACTTTGTATTTACTATCGGGCACTGAACAAGATCACTGTCCAGAATAGGTACCCGATCCCACAGATTGATGACCTTCTAGGCCAAATCAAAGGGGAAAACAATTTCATCAATATTGACTTGAAGTTTGGGTATCACCAGGTACCAATTGAATCATTCGATGTGTAGAAGATTGCTTTCAAAACTAAGGAGGGCCTTTTCGAATGGTTGGTCATGCCTTTCAGGTTGACAAATGCTCCTGCAACCTTCATGAGGTTGATGGACGACATATTGCGGCCATTCACCAACTCATTTGTAGTAGTGTACTTGGATGACATTTTGATGTTTAGCCAGACTTGAGAAGAGCACCTCCACCACATCTGACAGGTCCTCCAAACACTGTGGAAACACAAGTTGTGTGATAATTTGGAGAATCGCGATTTTGGCATGACCCAGGTTCAGTATCTAGGATAAATTATTGATGAGCGTGGGGTGCATGTGGATCCAACCAAGATCCAAGTCATCCCGGATTAGCCAGCCCCGAACACTCTAACAGAGATTTGCATCTTTCTGGGTCTTGCTAATTTCTACTGCAGGTTCGCGTTGCGATTCTCTCATATCACTTGGCCCTTGAGTCAAGTCACCAAGGGAGGAGCGAAAGAAAAATTATTTTCGTCGAAATCTCAGCATAATGCGTTTGTAGAATTGACACATCGCCTCTACTTTGCCCCAGTTTTCACATTACCAGACTTGCAACAACCATTTGAGATCGAGACAGATGCCTCTGATTATGCTATTGGGGAAGTTCTTACTCAATAGAGGCATCCAGTGGCATATCATAGTGAAACATTGTCTGACACAGTCTGAAAGTATCCCACTTATGAAAAAGAAATGTATTCCATTGTGTCGGCTTGCCAACAATGGAAGAATTACATTTTGGGGAAGGAAACGATCATCCGCACAGACCACCAACCCCTGTAGTTCATACATACAGAAGGGAATTTGTAGAATGATCTCCATCATAAGTGGTCCACATGTCTCCAACAATTTCATTTAAACATCAAGTACAAGAAGGGCAGCACCAATAATGTTGCAGACTGCCTCAGTCGACCATCGATCATGGCGATAACCACCGTGCTCAACTCTTGTCAACACAAGACTTCTAATTGGCCGCTTCTCTACAAGAGCGATTCATAATTCGACCACACATACAGAATGCTCTTGGAGGGTAACCGAGTTCCAAATTTTCACCTCCAGGATGCACTACTATGTCACCTGGGCCACCTTTGTGTTCCTTCAAGTGAGCCTGCCAAGATGATTTGGGAAGCGCACTACAGTCGGTTCGCTGGGCATTTCGGGGTCGAGAAACTAGTGGCAGTACTACAAAAGTATTTATATTGGCCAAACCCTGGATAGGATGTCGAGAAGTACATCAGATGTTGCACTGCCTGTGTCATTGCCAAACCGACCATCAAGAAACAAGGCCTATATACTTTGTTTTCTACCCCTAATCGACCTTTGGAATCCATATCCATGGATTACATGTTGGGCCTTCCTTCTACTAAGAATGGCAACGACTATGTTTTCGTGGTCGTCGACAGATTCTCGAACATGGCCATTATGGTGGCCTGGAAGAAAAATATCACAGCAGAAGCCACTACTAAAATCTTCTTTGAACGAGTGTGGGTACACTTTGGGATCCCAAATTCTATCATCTTAGATCAGGACAACAGGTTCCTCAGTACATTTTGGTCCAGTATTTGGTCAATGTTGGACACCAGGCTCACCAAGTCCACAACTTTCCATCCCCAAATTGATGGCCAGACAAAGGTTGTCAACAGGGTAACCGTACACATTTTGTGCATGTACAACTAAAAGAATCCACACACATGGGATGAGAGCCTTCCCTATGTAAAACATAGCTATAACTGGGCCCTCCACAACTCAACCGACCACAACCCTTTCAGGTGGGCTTGGGATTCTAGCCACTATGTCCCATTGATGTAGCCATGCCCTTTGCAGCTACTCAGGCTGATTCATCTCATGTCCAGTCTGAAGCTTCCAAGGCGAACAACTTCATTGAGAACATTCAACACATTCGCCAATAGTTTCATGAAATATTGGACATCTCCAATGATAATTACAAGAAGCGGCATGATCAACATCGAGTGCAACACAACTTCCAGGTGGGCGACAAAGTGTGGCTACATTTGCAGAATGAGGGCCTCGTTGGACCCCACTGGAAGATTCTCTCTCTTTGATATGGGCCATACACCATCACCAAGGCTATAGGGGACAATGTCTTCAAACTTAGTATTCCACCATTCCTTGGTCTGCACCCATTGTTCAATGTGGACCGCCTCCGACCCTACTTTCCACCTCTACTTGACACATCCGACATGGCAAAACAACTCACACCAGCAGAGTTAAATCCAGACTGCATGAAACAAGCCACAACTAATCGGATTATGGACACACAGATCAAGAACAACCACCAACAGAGGATCCAACTATATGAATTTGTCAAAGCAAGCCAATGCCTTCACTAGGGCAAGTGGCTCACTAGGGATCAATTTCAACAGAAGTTTCCTCATCTCATGGAGGAACTCAACACAATGGGGACCATTTCTTTCTAAGGGGGGAGGAATGATCTAGGTGGATATTGGTGGCTACCCGCCTATTCCACTTGGACCCCCACCATTGTTTCTTTCATTTTTTCAGTTTCCTTAATTGTAGCACAATTTACTATTTTTGGCAGCTTTTCGGGTCCTGAACTTTCGGAGCCGTTTTGATGCCCTAAACGACATTTTTTAGGCATCAAACCACCAAAGAATATTAGTTTGTTCCAAACTCAATATCCATTGTCAACAATGTATTCCTTAGATAGATCTTTCTAACGATGTATCATGTGCATCAAACGGAGATAGTATGCCAAAGTTACGACCCCGGGAAATTGATGTACCAATTTACCCCGACGGGGCCCATATTTTGGCATTTCATCTCCTAGAGTTAGGTTTTTGGATGTTTAGGGTTTCCATTGTTCCTCAATAATATATAGGCCTTCGAGCCTCATTGTAACAAAGATTTCAAAGGCCTGTATCTACGACATCTCTTCTCAGAGATAAGCTACCAGTGCCCTATAGCTAGTTTGTTTCCATTATGTCTGTAAACAAGTTTCAGTTCTTTGATATTAATGAAATGAAGTGTTATTTCTGCTGCATCTTTGTATTCATGGTTATTTGTGTATGTTGTTGCATTCCTGCATAAATTAGGATCAAGAAGCTTTAGAATCTACAATGAATTATAATCATCCCCAATAGGAGAAAATGACGCATGGATGGCTCAAGTGCAGTCGCAATTAGTAACACTAACTATTCAATTGCATAAACTACAAAAGGAAAAGAAAAATGTGAGGAATTATGATCTACCACATGTAGAGAAAAAGGTCACCATAAGAATGAATGCCCAATGTTTCAGTAGTACTTGAATATAATAGCTCTGAATTGACTGGGGATATGGTGCGATATTTGCAAATCGACGGGTCACCACCCTCATATTTCCCCATTGATGTAGAAGTACTAGAGTACCGTGAGAAATCTATTTTGTAACTTTTGAAATTCTATTAGATCTGAAGAGAATGATTGTCGCACAATTGCTTGGTTAAAGAGCGCACTGCAGACACATACAGAGTCTAGGGAAAAGAATCCAAAGGAGGATATCCGTAGTATAATACTCCAAGAAACACATCTTTCGTTAAATTTGGAAAAATTCTATTACATGGACTTCATGAACATTGAGTTTTTTGTAAATCTCCATATTAAATTAAAATGAGATAAACCAAGTAGTGACCATGAATAGCTCAAACATGGGACTGCTAGGTACAATAGTATAAATGCATGATAGGAGAGTGAAATAAATTCTTATAAGAAATCGATTTGAGCTAAATCATCTTAGTATGTTTAACATCCAAGTGATATATTATTGTTATGGACAACATACCCAACTCAATGTTTTAATTTGGTTCTTAATGGCTCCATCCCCCTTGCCACAATCGAATGGGTTGTGGGTGGGAGTTTTTGATCAAATGACAATGTTGTGAGGATTTCCTAAGTGGAGGGAGGGTGCATCCCTTACATTGTCTTGGTACGGGTCTAAATAGAAGTTACATTTTCATGCCTCTTATTTCTTTTAAGAAGCACTGGGGAGGAGGTGATCATTATAGTAGTGTTTAGTGGGGGAGGCAGTCTCAAAAAAAAACATCTAAGCCTAAAGTATTCTCTTGTGTATATTAAGGTTGATCTGGGTATTTGAAGAAGTTTGTAACTAGCACTATTGATCTATCTCCACTCAAATCCATGAAGAACATAAAGTGGAAGTGCTTAAATGGGGATTCATTTTGGTCCATTATTTATGTATGACCCTTTCAGGTGGGCTTGGGATTCCAACCACTATGTCCCATTGACGTAGCCATGCCCTTTGCAACTACTCAAGTTGATTCGTCTCATGTCCAGTTTGAAGCTGCCAAGGCAAATAGCTTCATTAAGCGCGTTCAACACATTCACCAGTAGTTTCATGACATATTGGACAGATCCAATGCTAATTACAAGAAGTGGCATGATCAGCATCGGGTGCAACACAACTTCCAGGTGGGCAACAAAGTGTGGCTACATTTGCAGAAGGAGTGCCTCATTGGACCCCACTGAAAGCTTATCCCACTTTGATATGGGCCATACACCATCACCAAGGCTCTAGGGGAGAATGCCTTCAAGCTTAGTATTCCACCATTCCTTGGTCTACACCCATTGTTCAATGTGGACTATTTTCGACCCTACTTTCCACCTCTACTGGACACATCCGACATGGCATAACAACTCACACCAACAGAGTTAAATACAGACTGCATGGAACAAGCCAAAACTGATCGAATTATGGACACATATCAATAACTCTCACCATCAGAGGATCCATCTATATCGAGTTGTCAAAGCAGGCCAACGCCTTCACCAGGGCAAGTGGCTCACCAAGGACCAAGTTCAATAGAAGTTTCCTCATCTCATGGAGGAACTCAACACAATGGGGGATGAATGATCTAGGTGGATATTGGTGGCCACCCACCTATTCCACTTGGATCCCCACCATTGTTTCTTTCAGTTTTTTATTTTCCTTAATTGTAGCACAATTTACTATTTTTGGCATTTTTTCGGGTCCTGAACTTCTGGAGCCGTTTTGAGGACCTAAACGATGTTTTTTTAGCATCAAACCTCCAACGAACATGAGCCCATTCCATACTCAATATTTGATGTTAGCAGTGTATTCATGAGATAGATCTTTCTAATGATGTATCATGTGGGTCAAACGAAGATAGTATGCCAAAGTTATGACCCTGGGAAATTGATGTACCAATTTACCTCGACGTGGCCCATATTTTGGCGTTTCATCTCCTAGGGTTAGGTTTTTGTATGTTTAGGGTTTCCATTGTTTCTCAACAATATATAGGCCTTCGAGCCTCATTGTAACACATATTTCAGAGGTCTGTATCTACCACATCTCTTCTCAGAGATAAGCTACCAACGCCCTAGCACCCTAGCTAGTTTATTTCCATTCTATCTGTGAACAAGTTTTAGTTTTTTGATATTAATGAGATGAAGTGTTATTTCTACTGCATCTTTGTATTGATGGTTATTTGTCTATTATGTTGTGTTTCTGCATAATTTTGGATCAAGAAGCCTTAGAAACTACAATGAAATTAGAATCATCCCCAGTAGGAGAAAATGACACATGGATGGATCAAGTGCAGTTGCAATTAACAACACTAACTATTCAGTTGCATAAACTAAAAAAGGAAAAGAAAAAATTGAGGAATTTTGGTGTACCACATGTAGCGGAAAAGGTCACCATAAGAATGAATGTCCAATGTTTCCATAGTATTTGAATACAAGAGCTCTGAATCCACTAGGGATATGGTGCAATATTTGCAAATCGATGGGTTACCACCTTCATAATTTCCCATTGATGTAGAAGTACTAGAGTACTGCGAGAAATATATTTTGTAACTTTTGCAATTCTATCGGATCTGAAGAGAATGATTGTCGCACATTTGATTTGATGAGAGAGCGCACTACAAACACATACAGAGTCCAGGGAGAAGAATCCAAAGGAGGAGATTCGTAGTATAATACTCCAAGAAACACATATTTCATTAAATTTGGAAAAATTCTATTACACGGATTTCATCAACATTGAGTTTTTTGTAAATCGCCATATTAAATTAAGATGAGATAAACCAGCTAGTGACCATGAATAGGTCAAACATGGGGCTGCTAGGTACAATAGTATAAATGCACGATAGGAGTGTGAAATAAACTCTCATAAGAAATTGATTTGAGCTAAATCATCTTAGTATGTTTAACATCCAAGTGATATATTATTGTTATGGACAAAAAACCCAACTCATTTTTTTCATTTGGTTTCTAATGACTCCAACCCCCTTGCCACAATCGAGGGGGTTGTGGGTGGGAGTTGTTGATCAAATGATGATGTTGTGAGGATTTCATAAGTGGAGGGAGGGTGCATCCCTTGCATTGTCTTAGTACGGGTCGAAGTAGAAGTTACATTTTAATGCTTCTTATTTCCTTTAAGAAGCACTGGGGAGGAGGTGATCATACTAGTAGTGTTCAGTGGGGGAGGAAGTCTCAAAAAAACACATCTAAGCCTAAATTATTCTCTCATGTATATTAAGGTTGATTTGGGTATTTGAAGAAGTTTGTAACTAGCACTATTGATCTATCTCCACTCAAATCCATGAAGTACATCAAGTGGAAGTGATTTAATGGGGATTCATTTTGGTCCATTATTCATGTATGACCCTTTCAGGTGGGCTTTGGATTCCAACCACTATGTCCCATTGACATAGACATGCCCTTTCTAGCTACTCAGGTTGATTCGTCTCATGTCCAATATGAAGCTGCGAAGGCGAACAGCTTCATTGAGCATATTCAACACGTTCTCCAATAGTTTCATGAAATATTGGACAGATCCAATGCTAATTACAAGAAGCGACATGATCAGCATCAGGTGCAAATCAACTTCCAGGTGGGAGACAAAGTGTGGCTACATTTGCAAAAGGAGTGCCTCGTTGGACCCCACTGCAATATTCTCCCACTCTGATATGGGCCATACACTATGACCAAGGCTATAGGGGACAATGCCATCAAGCTCAGAATTCCACCATGCCTTGGTCTGCACCCATTGTTCAATGTGGACCACCTTTGTCCCTACTTTCCACCTCTACTTGACACATCCAACATGGCAGAACAACTCACACCAACAGAGTTAAATCAAGACTGCATAGAACAAGCCACAATTGATCAGATTATGGGCACATGGATCAAGAACACCCGCCAATAGAGGATCCAGCTATATTGAGTTTTCAAAGCATGCCAAATCCTACACCAGGGTAAATGTCTCACCAGGTGTTAGAGGTGAATCCTACTATGAACAAGCGGATTCCCTCTTGGTTTCTAGACTCCTAAGGTGAAGACAGAAAGGTTCTTAACATACACACTGACATCCTTTTAGATCTAATTAAGATAACATACGAAGGAAGAAGAAAGATGTGCACCTTGTTAACGACATTTGTCCTCGCAAAGACCAAGATGAGCTCAAATCCTGAGCTCGTCCATAGGTCCTATAGAACAAAAAAAATATACAAATAAATTCCTATTCTATTGAGATTAGATCAAATATAGATCTATCTACTGAAGACAAATTCATGTGGAACAAACATAAATTTGAAAGAAACGGGCCAAGCATTGATTATTAATGAGAACAAGTAAAAGGTGCTTACAATCCTTTGATGGAGGTGCAACAACCTCTTCCATCTCTCCTTGTCCAAACCCTTTGCTCAAGTAATCTACATTGATTATGCTTCAATGGCATCTCACTTATGAGATCATAAGTTTCACATCTCCAATCGTTTCTATACCTTTCACCATGAGAAGGCCTTTGTATATAACCTTGGAGAGGCCTAACCACTTGAGAGATATTTGGGATAAGTTGAAGATTCCTCTCCTTCAGTTGTGGATCTTCCCTAAGATCATGCCTTGACCTTCTATTTGAATCCAACCACCTTCAAAAATTGAGGGGATTCTTCCTCAATTTCCTCCAACAAATCAAATTTTGCCCAAAAAAGGGAAGTGCTCCTTCAACAGGGGCAAAGAGAAATGGAATGCTCCTCTATAAAGGATTACAGAGTGCCAACACTCCCTGTCATTAGGTAGGGGATCCATCCCTCCCAAAATTGATGTTTTAGTGGCCTTTTTAGTCGCAAAAGGTTTGTACTCCTTGTCAACTAATTTCTCTTCTTCAAAACTATTCTTTGAGGTGTCTTAAGTGTCCTTATGATGTCGTTAGAGGTAAGACATAGGAAATATGGCAGTATGATGTTTTTGAAACTTGTGACACTTGTGGTCAAGATGGGACACTTGAGGACAATATGCGACACTTACAACACTTGTAATGACGACACTTGTGACACTATTGAAGTGAGTAATTTGATGTGTAACAGATTGCCCCCCAAAGTGAGAAGTCATAAGACGATGATGACTGAAGTACTTTGTAGACTTTTTCGAGCAAGGGTGTGGATGCATAGAGGTTGGAAAAAGCTGCACAGAACCATCAAATAAATATTATGACATGTTTCAAACCCAAGGCAGACATACCTATGTTTGAGTGATAAAGACTTTTTAGGTATGGCCACCATAAAATACACTGCAGATCCATAATTGTATTGACAAAATGGTATAGCCACTAAAGATACAATGTGGATATATACTCCTATAACCTGAACTGATCATAGCCATGAAGAATAAACAGTGGATCTACAAGACGATAAGACATAGCCATGACCAATACAAAGTGGATCTATGTAACACTATATGTGTCATAGTTCAAAAGAACTCCTTCGCAACCTGGGAAAAGTACATATAAGAGTGATAACTCAAACCAGGGTCTTCTTACTGATCCTGATGTAGTATGAATCTAACCATTTGAATAGATTTCCTGATGTTGAACATGGTAGAAACCACTTGATTACCGGTCAATGAGGTAAACCGTTAACAAGTGGGAGGGAGATCACCATTGATGTCAATGATTCCGAAGGTACTCTAGTACATTCCAATGAATGTGAATAGATGTGATGAAGTCGAACATCCCTAGAATCATCCGATCAGAGGTCAATGATGTAAACCCACTGTCAGACGCAAGGAGGCCTGCCATCGAGGCATGCAGGTCCCAAGGTACTAACTGGTTTCTAAGTCTAGCTCCTGGATAATGTGTTGAAGTTGATAGGAACAGACTCGTCGAGGGAGGGCCTTGATGTATCCCCCATCAATGACATGAAATGGTCATAAAGATGTAATTTGTATATCAAATGAACATGGACTAACACGGGTATTGAAACAAGATATTTGTGATGGATGACTCTTAAAGCGGGTACTTCCCTTGAACTCTGAGGCATAACAACATAAACTTGACATGGACCAAAACATGATAATGCAATGGATGTTGTGACTTTATGTCGGGTGACCCAAAGGAGTGAGGAAAATAAAAGGATTGGTTTAGTGCAGAGGTTCAACAGATTGAAATGTGTGCAAAGATAAAATGTTGTGTTCAAGGGCGACTGTAAGGGTTACTGGTAATGTTCTCAAAAACTGCTTGGCTTGCTTCCTTCAATTTTTCTCCCATCCAGATAGACGAGTTCCTCTTTTTAATTTAACTAGATCAAGGAGGGTAACACATGCTCGATATGAATCACCTTCAATAACTCCCTCTTCCTTTGTTTAGTGAACTGGAAGAAGTAAGGAGTCGGTCTTATATGAGCCCTTCAATGTGTAATTTTTTAACGAGTCCAGAGAAGGTAAACTCGGTAGTTTTTCATATTTAGAGAGTCTTAAAACAACTTAAAGACGACTCCAATTTTGTCCTTTTTCGTAATGTTAGTCTTGCGAGGCTGAAAAAGAGATAAATTATCACTCAAAATATGCCCTTTCAAACCTTTTAATGAGTGGGAAAGGAAGCAAGATCACTCGACAATCTTTTCATGTTTAGAGAGTCTGAAAAGAGCTTAAAGGAGACTCCAGGGGGTTCCTTTTTTTGTGTAACCATACGAGCCCGAAAAAAAGATAAAAGGTTGCTCGGTTGCATTCTCATGTATTTACGAGCACGAGAAAGAACAAAGACTAAGCTCAGTATGCCCCCAGATTGAAAGATAGTGGCTGAACTCCAGAATGACCATCAAAGGCTGGAGACATGCCACTCAAACTTCAATTCATTCACCGACTTTGAGGTTGTCACCAATTTCTCTACTAGATGGAGAAAAAGGATAAGGGTGGATGAAATGAAGGTTCAAATACGAGACCTAATGAAAGACTCGACTCGACAAGAGAGGTGATTGTTTCATTTTTTAATGAGCTTGACACAGGAAAAGAACTATGCTCAGGGCTCCAGGTTAAATCCCCAGATCCCTGTTTCATTTTTTAACGAGCTTTCTACAGAGAGGAAAACTATGCTCATAGCCTCTGTTTCATTTTTTAATCGAGCTTTCCATAGAGAAGATAAACTATGCTCATGGCCTCTATTTCATTTTTTAACGAGCTTGCTACAAAGAAAATAAACTGTGCTCATAAATTCTATTTCATTTTTTAACGAGCTTTCCACAACGAAGTGAAACTGTGCTCGTGACCTCTTGATTATGAATTCCAAGAGGATAATTCTCTGGAAGGACACCATGTCAAGGGATAAAACTTGGTCATGGCTTCCAAGAAATCTTCACTGGATAGAAGAAGAATGCTCTGGAAGGAACACATGTCGAGGTTTGTGATAGGGGTAAGGAGATTAGGTTCCAAAATCCCTACCGAAGAGATCACCATGTCAACTACCGGATCCAAATCATCAGAAATTGAAGTCAAGGGAGACACCGGAATATCAACATCAGGAAGGAAGATAGAGTGTATATTTTCTTGAATTTCTTCATGAGGGGGAAGAAAAGAGGATCAATGCTGGTTATCATCTCGAGGTAGCTCATCAATGCTCAGCATTTCCCTAATAGATTCATCAGAGGGAAAAATTGGGGAAATGTAGTCGATCGCAGATGATAAGGAATTTAACCACGATGGCATCGAATAATTGTCAGGTATTAAAAGATGTTGGTCATCCGAGGAGGGAGAGCAGATTGGATAGAAATGTATGAGGTTTCAGCTGGACTAAGTGGTATGGTGTCACCTAGTGCATCAAATTCCAAAGCACTAGGTACAATCCAATGGTCAGATGATTCCAAAGATTTATAAGCCATGGTCGAAATCATATTGACAGTGGAAATATGTTGTGTAGTCAGTGGAAGTGGTGTAGGGAAGGTACCCATAAGGCTAGAATATTTCAACAAGACAAAACCAACGCTTTCATACGTGATCTCCCAAGAATGGAATATTATTGGTAGCGGGAGCACGAGCATCGGGTGTACATAAATCTAACTCATAGACAGCGACAATTTTTCCCTAATGAGGAAATTGTACATGTCGAAACACCGATGAGGAAACGACAGTCATAGAATATAACCAACTTATTCCAAGTAATAATTTGTAATCGAGGGGAGCATCGACCACCTCGACATCAACAATGACAGTTTTTCTGCCTAACCGGACGGGCAGGGACTGTAAAAGCCCATGGGGATGAAAACCTCTTCCATCGAATGTGCATAACATCATTGGGGATTTTTTAAGTGCGGGTGATTTTAAACTTTTCCAACATGCTAAAGACATGACACAAGTAGAGGTTCCCTTAACCAAGATGGTTCAGTGAATTTGTTGATTGTGAAGAACAACATCAATTTGGAAAGCAAGTTGGTGGGAGAGTCGAGATGTATAATTATCCAGGTTAAACATGATATTGTTGGACGACTCAGGATCAACAACGCCAATAGTAGCCAAGAGCGTTCTATGTTTACTAGGGTAGTGTTGTAGAACTTCTAACGTAGACATAGCACATGGTGCTTGAGCCAAATCTTCAACAATGTTGTAGTTCTAGGCAGCACATGAACTAGTATTAAAGGTAGATTTATGGATGGTTCTCTTAGGAGGGTGTAATATAGAGTCGAGTGTAGGTTTCTCAATCTGAAGTGGTCCAAACAGAGGATTAACTGATGGAGTACTAACGGAGGACGGTGATGGATCCATAAAAGTATTGGTATCGTTAGTGACTTTTCCTTTGTCAGGCTTAACCGGTGTGTTGTATGTATTAGAGAGAGTGTTCAAATTAATCCAATTAAACATATAAATATGGGCACTTGTCAAGGCCTCATCATGAGGATGGCTAGAACTGCCCCCAGGAGAGGGGGTTTGAGCAACTATGTATTGTTGCTGTGGAAAAGAATGAGTAAGCACAATGGGTTGTGAATTTCCCTGAAAAATTTTGGCCACTTCATTGCAATGTGGATAGTCTCGAGTGTAGTGATCGTCACCATAAATGATACACAGGAATTTTAGTTTCCGTTGTGGTTTCTTTTCGGTAGCCGGTGTTTGAGCTTGATTTTTCGGTTGTTCATTGTTATTAGTATTTTTTGGTTTATTTTTTTATTTCTTCTTACCTATGGATTGTTGTGAAGGGGAAGATTGAACTGCATTCACCTCAGAGATATGATTTTGGGGGGAGGTAGAGGAGAGTGTGGTCGACTGGGAAGTAGATTGAGTTTTGACGGAACCGATAACACCGTCCGCATGAGATGAGGATGACGGCTTGGATGGATCAACATTATCTCGAGAAGCATTCAGAAGAAACTCATACAAAGTACTAGATTGTGAATAAACCAAATCTAAGTACTGAGCCCGAGCAATGGTTGCTTCCTTGGTGACTACACCACCCATAGCCACATCACGAGCGATTGGGGGTAAAAGTGATTTAGTAAACCATTCTGCCAATAATTGGTTAGGAATGATTTCTTTTATCATCCTTCGTCATCATCTCCACTCATGAATATGGTCAGAGATATGCACGGAGTGAGTTTAACAAAGGGAGGTCAAGAGTTTAGTACCCGTCTCGTAGTGAATAGGTAGTTGAAAGTGCGTTAGGAAAGACATGGCAAAGGAGTTGAAATCATGAAAAGAAGCACGTGGTAGTTCAATATACCAATTTGTTGCAGAGCTCATAAGTGTTCGCTGGAAAAGATGCAAACGTATAGAATCATCCATGAGGGAGTTTGATGAACACCACAAATAGAAAGTCAACACATGGTTATTTGGATCTTCTCCAGGTTTTCTGTCAAATTTCGGAATTGGACACTGACATCCTTTTAGATCTAATTAAGATAACATACAAAGAGGAAGAAGAAATATGTGTACCTTGTTAACAATGTTTGTCCTCACAAAGTCCAAGCTGAGCTCAAATCCTGAGCTCCTTGATAGGTCCTGTAGAACAAACAAAGATACAAAGAACTTCCTATTATATTAAGATTAGCTCAAATATAGATCTATCTACTGTAGACAAATTCATGTGGAACAAACATAAATTTAAAATAAATGGGACAAGCATTGATTATTAATGAGAACAAGTAAAATGTGCTTACAATCCCTTGATGGATGTGCAACAACCCCTTCCATCTCTCCTTGTCCAAACCCTTTGATCAAGTAATCTACATTGATTATGCTTCAATGGCATCTCACTTATGAGATCATAAGCTTCATATCTCCAATCTTTTCTATACCTTTCACCATGAGAAGGCCTCCTTATATAACCTTGGAGAGGCCCAACCACTTGAGAGATATTTGGGATAAGTTGAAGATTCCTCTCCTTCAGTTGTGGATCTTTCCTAGATCATGCCTTGACCTTCTATTCGAATCCAACCACCTTCAAAAATTGAGGGGATTCTTCCTTGATTTCCTCCAACAAACCAAATTTCGCCCAAAAAAGGGCAGCGCTCCCTAAAAAGGGGCACAGAGCACTGGAACATTCCTCTATAAAAGCGTATAGAGCGCCAGTTCTCCCTATCAGTGGGTAGAGGAGCGCTTCCTCCCAAAATTTATGTTTTAGTGGATTTTTTAGTGGAAAAAGGTTTGTACTCCTTGTCAACTGATTTCTCTTCTTCAAAACTATTCTTTGAGGTTTCTTAAGTGTTCTTATGATGTTGTTATAGGTACGACATCAACAATATGGAAGTATGATGTTTGTGACACTTGCGACACTTGTGGTCAAGATGCGACACTTGCAGACAAGATGCGACACTTACAACACTTGTAATCACGACACTTGCGACACTATTGAACTGAGTAATTTTGATGTGTAACACTAGGGACCAAGTTCAATATAAGTTTCCTCATCTCATGGAGGAACTCAATGCAATGGGGAGCATTCCTTCCTAAGGGGGGAGGAATGATCTAGGTGTATATTGGTGGCCACCTGCCTATTCCACTTGGACCCCCACCATTTTTTCTTTCAGTTTTTCAGTTTCCTTAATTGTAGCACAATTTACTATTTTTGGCATTTTTTTGGGTCCTGAACTTTCGGAGCTGTTTTGAGGCTCTAAACAACATTTTTTGGGCATCAAACCAACAATGAGCATGGGCTCATTCCAAACTCAATATTCGCTTCCAATAGTGTATTCCTCAGATAGATCTTTCTAACGATGTATCATGTGTGTCAAACGGAGATAGTATACCAAAGTTACGACCCCCGAAAATTGATGTACCAATTTACCCCGACGGGGCCCATATTTTGGCGTTTCATCTCCTAGGGTTAGGTTTTTGGATGTTTAGGGTTTCCATTGTTTCACAATAATATATAGTCCTTCGAGCCTCATTGTAACACAGATTTTAGAGGCATGTATCTACCACATCTCTTCTCAGAGATAAGCTACCAACGCCCTAGCTAGTTTATTTCCATTCAGTCTGTAAACAAGTTTCAGTTCTTTGATATTAATGAGATGAAGTGTTATTTCCGCTGCATCTTTGTATTCATGGGTATTTGTGTATTATGTTGTATTCCTGCATAATTTCGGATCAAGAAGCCTTATAAAATGCAATGCAATTAGAATCATCCCCAATAGGAGAAAATGATGCATGGATGGCTCAAGTGCAGTCACAATTAGCAACACTAACTATTCAGTTGCATAAACTACAAAAGGAAAAACAAAATGTGAGGAATTCTGGTGTACCACATGTAGAGAAAAATGTCACCATAAGAATGAATGTCCAATGTTTCATTAGTATTTGAATACAAAAGCCCTGAACCCACTAAGGATATGGTGTGATATTTGCAAATAGATGGGTCGCCACCCTCATAATTTCCCATTGATGTAGAAGTACTAGAGTACCGCGAGAAATCTATTTTATAACTTTTTCAATTCTATTACAGAGTCCAAGGAGAAGGATCCAAAGGGGAAGATTTGTAGTATAATACTCCAAGAAACACATATTTCATTAAATTTGGAAAAATTCTATTACACAGACTTCATCAACATTGAGTTTTTTGTAAATCGCCATATTAAATTAAGATGAGATAAACTAGCTAGTAACCATGAATAGGTCAAACATGTGACTACTAGGTACAATAGTGTAAATGCACAATAGGAGTGTGGAATAAACTCTTATAAGAAATCGATTTGAGCTAAATCATCTTTGTATGTTTAACATCCAAGTGATATATTATTGTTATGGACACCAGGCCCAACTCAATGTTTTAATTTGGTGCCTAATGACTCCATCCCCGTTTCCACAATCGAGGGGGTTGTGGGTGGGATTTGTTGATCAAATGACGATGTTGTGGGGATTTCCTAACTGGAGGGAGGGTCCATCCCTTGAATTGTCTTGATACGGGTCGAAATAGAAGTTACATTTTCATGCTTCTTATTTACTTTAAGAAGCACTGGGGATGAGGTGATCATTCTAGTAGTGTTCAGTGTGGGATGTAAAAATTTCAGACCCCAACCCAGTTTCAGTCTCGCTGATTTTTCAGCCAAAGTTAAATGCCCAAACCCAGTTTCAGCATTGTTTTAGCATATGTTACAACACTGTTTCAGGATATGTTACAGCACTGTTTCAGCATATGTTACAACACTATTTCAGCATATGTTACAGCACTGTTTCATCATATGTTCCAGCATTGTTTCAGCATATGTTACAGCATTGTTTCAACATATGTCACAACACTGTTTCAACATATGTTCCATCACTATTTCAGCGTATGTTACAACATTGTTTCAGCATATGTTCCAGCACTGTTTCAACATATGAAAACTTAACAGAAAATAAACTTCAGAACTGAAACATGAGGATTCTAAACATCATTTTCAATGCAGAAATAAAATATCAGCACTATGCAAAACTCAGAAAATATAGACACAAAGATTTTCGGTCTAACTTCGACCCTGGAAAAAACCCACAAGGGGAAAACCAGTGAGAGAGGGCTTTTTATTATTTATGAGCTTCTGAGAAATTTCTTTTACAGCATATTCATCTTCAGAAATTTACACAACCTTATCTGGACATTCATGTAGCTTTGCTCCTCCATTTCTGAACCAGAAATCCATACAACTGTACATCTATCCCAACAATTAATGTTGTACGGACTGTCTCGAAATTCATGCCAAAAATCTGCTAAGATTGTACGGAAAACCCAGCATGAACAACTCCTTGTAAACCATGTTGTACGGCCCTCAAAATTTGTGCCAGACTGTACAGACTGTACGGAAATACACTCAGAAATTTATTACAACAGTTACCTTGATTTCTGTGCCAATAAATGATGTACGACAACCTTGGAATGCATGCCAATACTCTCAGTAATTGCAGCTATTGTCCTCCTCGATTTCTGTGCACATTAAATGTTGTACGGCCTCCACAAATCCATACGATATGGCCTGTTCTTCCTTGTTGTTTGCTGCCTCGAAATCCATGTTGTTCTTTTCCTTGGGATGCGTTCTCTCCTTCAACAAATGTTGTCACTTTTCTTCAGCTCTACCTCTCTCTTTCTCTCTCTTGTTCTCTCTTGTTCTCTCAACAAGAATGCTCCAACTACCCAAGAATGGGTGTGCCCTCTTGCCCAAGTCAACCTCATGAGAGAAGGTGAGGGGTTTTCTAATCTAACGGTTGAGATTAGACTATATTGGTGGCTGAGATTTGGTGTCTCTTCACTCACCCTCACTTTAGTCATAAAGTTATCTTTTAATTTTCATCTCACAAATTAATTTGACTAGGACCCACATTAGGCACTTTCTCCCCCTTAGGTGCCTAGGGAAGAGAAACACTTGCCTTGGTACTTTATTTTAATTAAAAATTTAACACTCCCTCATACTGAGGAAAGTGTTACTCACCACTCCAATCTTGTCCCTGAAAAATACAAACTTGCCCCTGTTCAATGCCTTCTTCAGTCTACACACATGAGACTCTCTCCCATGCAGCTCAAAGCCCAATGGATGCTCAATGTATACCTCCTCATCAATAAGACCATTCAGAAATGCGGTCTTCACATCCATCTAGTGGATCTTCCAACCCATCTTTGCTGCAATGGAGATCACTGCCCTGATCAAAGTGTATCGAGAAACCGACACAAAGGTCTCATCATAGTTGACTCCCTCAACCTGTGAAAACCCCCGAGCCACAAAGCGAGCTTTGTACTTCTCAATGCTGCCATCTCTAGCATGCTTTATCTTGTAGAGCCACTTCCAAGTCACCACTGACTTTCCCTCAGGTCTAGGAACAACTTCCCATACATCATTCTTCATGATCGAATTATACTCTTCCATCATGGCATATCTCCATACATGTCTACTAGAGGCCTCCTCAAAAGTGGAAGGCTCAGACTCCCGAATACTGCTCACCATCGTGATGTAGCTGCAAAACCTCTTGNGGGAGGTTTACTCTCCCTCACTGCCTGTTTGGGATTCCCCACTGAACCCTGTGCCTCCCTCAAAATGTCCTGAAGCCACTTGGGCTTCCTCCTCTCTGAAGTAGTGTCCTGTGGAGGGGACTCTCCCTGCTCAACCCCATCTACTGAAGATAATGATCCTGTAGTAGACCCTGAAGTACCTGATCCTGAAACCTGTGGATCGGTAGCCTGCGAACCTGAACTCTGTGGCCCTGTCACCTATGAACCTATAGTCACAGAAATTGGTGGCCCCAAAATCTGTGTCACTGTAGTCTGTTGCGGGCTCACCTGAATCTGAGATGAAGACTGGTCACCTCTCTTTGTCCCTCTAGACTTCCTAAAGGCTCCGTCCTCCTCAAATATGACATCCCTCCTCAAGACAGTCTTCCTCAAGGAAGGAAGGTAAATATGAAAAGCCTTTGAAGTCTCACTATACCCAACAAAGATCCCTCTCTCTGCCATGGGTTCCAGCTTTGTCCTCTTCTCAAAAGGGACATGTGAATAAGTGATGCACCCAAAAATATGAAAGTGCCCCACCTCAGGCTTCTTCCCAGAGAAATCCTCCTCAGGAGTCATGCTCCCCATAGCCCTGTGAGGACTCCTGTTCTGTAGATAAAATGCAGTGTAGCATGCCTCAACCCATAGAAATAGTGGCAACCCCTGATCATGTAGCATGGCTCTCGCAGACCCAACAATGGCCCTATTCTTCCTCTCTGCAACCCCATTCTGCTACAGGTTGTAAGGAACAACCAACTCCCTCCTGGTGCCCTCTCCTGCACAAAAATCCATAAAATCCTTGGAGGTATACTCACCCTCATTGTCCGATATTAGGAATCTGATTTTCTTCCCTATCTGGTTCTCCACAAGAGCTTTGAACTCTTGGAACCGACTGAAGACCTGTCCTTTGGTCTGCATGAAGAAAATCCAGGACTTCTGAGAGAAGTCATCAATGAATACAACATAGTATAGGGATCTAGTCAACAATGCCGAAGACATCGGGCCACATACATCTGAATGTATAAGATCAAGTATCCCTGCTGCTCTACTATCACTGCTCGAAAAGGCAGTCTTGGTGTACTTTCCCAAGGTACACCCCTTGCACAACTCATGGTGCTCTGAACTGAAATCTAAAACTCCTGTCACCATCTCCCTTATAACTCTCAAAGCCCCATGGTGCAAATGTGCCATCCTCCTGTGCCATATCTCACATAGGTCATTGTTGTTGCTGGTAGAATGAATCAATGCTTGCACTGGCTAGAACAACAACTTGTACAGCCTCTCATGTCTAGTACCAATCACTTTGGCCGAAGTGATGCTAGACCCTCTGGGGAAAAGAAGCACCTGCCTATTATGGAACAAGACCTCATAGCCCTTCTCCTCAATAACAGAAACTGACACTAAGTTCTTCTTCAAGCCCAGAATATAAAGAACCTCTGTCAAAGTCATGGGAGGCAAAGACTCCCTCTGAAATGATACGGTCCCACAACCAGCCACCTTGACCTCCCAATCATCTCCAAGCACTACCTCTGCATCTCCACTCTATGTAAGATTTTTCAGGTGCTCACGAACTGTTGTCAAATGGCGAGAGGCACCACTGTCAATATACCAAGTATCGAGAGTAGTGGTCCTCAAGGATAGACATGCAATCAAGGAAAATTCCTTGTCAAACTTGGTGGAAAACTCTTCCACCTCTGCTGAAGCTGTTGTTTGTTTCTTCTTCTTGTTTGGACACTGTCCTGCATAGTGCCCAAACTTATGGCAAGCAAAGCACTTGACTTTG
>JASDQU010503850.1:36961-49838 GCA_032191745.1 Picea mariana
ACTTGACTTTGTTCATGTCTTTCTTCCCTTCACCCTTGGGCTTCTGTCCTCCCTTTGGACCCTTTCTGAACTTCTTCTTGCTAGTGGTAGCAAGAGCCACATTCTCCTCCTCATGACCAGTAGATGAATTGCCATGTACATAACCTCTCCGGGTCTCCTCCTATATAAAGTCATCCCAAAGACGTTCCCAACAGGGAAGCTTCTCCCTAGAAACAATGCCCTCCACAAAAACAACCCATTGTTTGGAAACACCATTCAATGTTGTTCTCACAAGATCATTGTCAGCTATGGCTTCCCCCATAGCTTCAAGCTCATCCCTCACCTGAGTCAATCTAGTAAGGTATGTGACCACATTTTCAGCCTTGGTCATTTTTATGCTCTTTAGCTTTTCCCTCAAAACCATATTCCGGTTCTCATTTGTACTCTGGTACAATTTAGTCAAAGACTCCCACATCTCATAGGCATGAGTCTTCCCCGTCAAGTGAGGAATAAAATGATCCTTGATGGCATCAAGAATAAATCTCTTAGCCTTGACACTCTTCTTATTATAGGCTGCAAGAAGAGTAGCATCAGTAGGTACCACAACAGGATGAGTAGTGGTATTCTCCACAATGTTCCACAACTCATTCTCTTGCAAAAGAAAGATCATCCTCTCCTTCCAAGCACCAAAATTTGCTGCCCCATCAAGTTTGTCTTCAACCCTCAAACCAGTAGCCATGACCCTCTTTCTGCTGAAAATCACAAATTCAAAAATCTGCCCTGTGAAGTGACTGTTGTCCCTACTTTCTATCTGTTGAAATTCCTGCCTCTCTTCAACTCAGCTATGATACCATGTAAAAATTTCAGACCCCAACCCAGTTTCAGTCTCACTAATTTTTCAGCCAAAGTTAAATGCCCAAACCCAGTTTCAGCACTGTTTCAGCATATGTTACAACATTGTTTCAGCATATGTTACAGCACTATTTCAGCATATGTTACAACACTGTTTCAGCATATGTTACAACATTGTTTCAGCATATGTTACAGCACTGTTTCAGCATATGTTACAACACTGTTTCAGCATATGTTACAGCACTATTTCAGCATATGTTCCAGCACTGTTTCAGAATATGTTACAACATTGTTTCAGCATATGCCACAACATTGTTTTAGCATATGTTCCAGCACTGTTTCAACATATGTTATAGCACTATTTTAGCATATGTTCCAGCACTGTTTCATCATATGAAAACTTAACAGAGAATAAACTTCAAAAATGAAACATAAGGATTCTGAACATCGTTTT
This sequence comes from Picea mariana, assembly GCA_032191745.1. Lineage (NCBI taxonomy): Eukaryota > Viridiplantae > Streptophyta > Pinopsida > Pinales > Pinaceae > Picea > Picea mariana. The sequence continues at coordinate 38,247 of JASDQU010503850.1, forward strand.
CAATGCAGAAATAAAATATCAGCAGTATGCAAAACTCAGAAAATATAGACACAAAGATTTTTGGTCTAACTTTGACCCTGGAAAAAACTCACAAGGGGAAAACCAGTGAGAGAGGGATTTTTATTATTTATGAGCTTCTAAGAAATTTCTTTTACAGCATATTCATTTTCAGAAATTTACACAAACTTATCTGTACATTCTTGTAGCTTTTCTCCTCAATTTCTAAACCAAAAATCCATACAACGGTATGGTTGTCCCAGCAATTAATGTTGTACAGACTGTCTTAAAATTCATGCCAAAACTCTGCTAATACTGTACGGAAAACCCAACATGAACAACTCCTTGTAAACCATGTTGTATGGCCCTCAAAATTCGTGCCAAACTATATGGACTGTACGGAAATACACTTAGAAATTTATTACAGCATCTACCTCGATTTCTATGCCAATAAATGATGTACGACAACTTTGGAATTCATGCCAATACTCTCAGAAATTGCAGTTGTTGTCCTCCTCGATTTATGTGCACATTAAATGTTGTACGGCCTCCACAAATCCATACGGTACGGCCTGTTCTTCCTTGTTGTCTGCTGCCTCGAAATCCATGTTTTTCTTTGCCTTGGGATGCGTTCTCTCCTTCAGCAAATGCTGTCTCTTTTCTTCAGCTCTACCTCTCTCTTGCTCTCTCTTGTTCTCTCTTGTTCTCTCAACAAGAATGCTCCAACTACCCAAGAATGGGTGCGCCCTCTTGCCCAAGTAGACCTCATGAGGGAAGGTGAGGGGTTTTCTAATCTAATGGTTGAGATTAGATTAGATGGGTGGCTGAGATTTGGTGTCTCTTCACTCACCCTCACTTTAGTCATAAAGTTATCTTTTAATTTGCATCTCACAAATTAATTTGACTAGGACCCACATTAGGCACTTTCTCCCCCTTAGGCACCTAGGGAAGAGAAACACTTGCCTTGGTACTTTATTTTAATTAAAAATTTAACACGGGAGGCAGTCTGCAAAAAACACATCTAAGCCTAAAGTATTCTCTCATGTATATTAAGGTTGATCTAGGTATTTGAAGAATTTTGTAACTAGCACTATTGATCTATCTCCACTCAAATCCATGAAGCACATCAAGTGGAAGTGATGAAATTGGGATTCATTTTGGTCCATTATTCATGTATGACCCTTTCATGTGGGCTTGGGATTCCAACCACTATGTCCCATTGACGTATCCATGCCCTTTGCAGCTACTCAGGTTGATTCATCTCATGTCTAGTCTAAATTTTCCAAGGAAAACAACTTCATTGAGCGCATTCAGCACATTCGCCAATAGTTTCATGACATATTGGACTAATCCAATGCTAAATACAAGGAGTGGCATGATCAACATCGGGTGCAACACAACTTCCACGTGGGCAAAAAAGTGTGGCTACATTTGCAGAAGGAGTGCCTCCTTGGACCCCACTACAAGATTTTCTCGCTCTAATATGGGCCATACACCATCAACAAAGGATGTAAGGGACAATGCCTTCAATATCAGTAATCCACCATTCCTTTGTCTGCACCCATTGTTCAATGTGGACCACCTTCGGCCCTACTTTCCACCTCTACTGGACACATTCGACATGGCAGAACAACTCACACCAATAGAGTTAAATCCAGACAACATGGAACAAGCCACAACTGATCAGATTATGGACACATAGATCAAGAACACCCACCAACAGAGGATCCAGATATATCGAGTTGTCAAAGCAGGCCAACTCCTACACCAGGGACCAAGTTCAATAGAAGTTTTCTCATCTCATGGAGGAACTCAACGCAATGGGGACCATTTCTTCCTAAGGGGGGAGGAATGATATAGGTGGATATTGGTGGCCACCCGCCTATTCCACTTGGACTGCCACCATTGTTTCTTTTAGTTTTTCAGTTTCCTTAATTGTAGCACAATTTACTATTTTTGGCATTTTTTCGGGTCCTGAACTTCTGGAGCCGTTTTGAGGCCCCAAACGACATTTTTAGGGCATCAAACCTTCGACAAATACGATTTTGTTCCTAGCTCATTATTCACTGTCAATAGTGTATTCATCAGATAGATATTTCTAACGATGTATCATGTGCATCAAACGGAGATAGTATGCCAAAGTTACGACCCTGGGAAATTGATGTACCAATTTACCTCGATGGGGCCCATATTTTGGCGTTTCATCTCCTAGGGTTAGGTTTTTGGATGTTTAGGGTTTCCATTGTTTAAAAAAAATATATAGGCCTTCGAGCCTCATTGTAACACAGAGTTCAAAGGTCTGTATCCGCCACAACTCTTCTCAGAGATAAGCTACCAGTGCCCTAGCTAGTTTATTTCCATTTTGTCTATAAACAAGTTTCAGTTCTTTGATATTAATGAAATGAAGTGTTATTTTCGTTGCATCTTTGTATTCATGGTTATTTGTGTATTATGTTGCGTTCCCGCATAAATTTAGATCAAGAAGCCTTAGAAACTGCAATGAAATTAGAATCATCCCCAGTAGGAGAAAATGATGCATGGATGGCTCAAGTGCAGTCGCAATTAGCAACACTAACTATTCAGTTGCATAAACTACAAAAGGAAAAGAAAAATGTGAGGAATTCTGGTGTACCAGATGTAGAGAAAAAGGTCACCATAAGAATGAATACCTAATTTTTCAGTAGTATTTGAATACAATAGCTCTAAATCCATTATGGATAAGTTGTGATATCTGCAAATCGATGGGTCACCACCCTCATAATTTCCCATTGATGTAGAAGTACTAGAGTACTGCAAGGATATCTATTTTGTAACTTTTGCAATTCTATGGGATCTGAAGAGAATGATTGTCGCACATTTGATTTGATGAGAGAGCGCACTGCAGACACATATAGAGTCAAGGGAGAAGAATCCAAAGGAGGATATTCGTAGTATAATACTCCAAGAAACACATATTTCATTAAATTTGGAAAAATTCTATTACATGGACTTCATCAACATTGAGTTTTTTGTAAATAGCCATATTAAATTAAGATGAGATAAACCAGCTAGTGACCATGAATAGGTCAAACATGGGACTGCTAGGTACAATAGTATAAATGCACGATAGGAGTGTGAAATAAACTCTTATAAGAAATCGATTTGAGCTAAATCATCTTAGTATGTTTAACATCCAAGTGATATAGTATTGTTATGGACAACAGACCCAACTCGATGTTTTAATATGGTGCCTAATGACTCCATCCCCCTTGCCACAATTGAGGGGGTTGTGGGTGGGATTTGTTGATCAAATGATCATGTTGTGAGGATTTCCTAAGTGGAGGGAGGGTGCATCCCTTGCATTGTCTTGGTACAGGTCGAAATAGAAGTTACATTTTCATGCTTCTTATTTCCTTTAAGAAGGACTGGGGAGGAGGTGATCATTCTAGTAGTGTTCAGTGGGGGAGGCAGTCTCAAAAAAACACATCTAAGCCTAAAGTATTATGTCATGTATATTAAGGTTGATCTAGGTATTTGAAGAAGTTTGTAATTAGCACAATTGATCTATCTCCACTCAAATACATGAAGTACATCAAGGGGAAGTGCTTAAATGGGGATTCATTTTGGTCCATTATTCATGTATGACCCTTTCAAGTCGGCTTGGGATTCCAACCACTATGTCCCATTGACGTGGCCATGCCCTTTGTAGCTATTTAGGTTGATTCGTCTCATGTCCAGTCTGAAGTTGCCAAGGCGAACAACTTCATTGAGCACATTCAGCACATTCCCCAATAGTTTCATGACATATTGGACAAATCCAATGCTAATTACAATAAGCAGCATGATCAATATCGGGTGCAACACAACTTCCAGGTGGGCGACAAAGTTTGGCTACATTTGCATAAGGAGTGCCTCGTTGGACCCCACTGCAAGCTTCTCCTACTCTCATATGGGCCATACACCATCACCAAGGCCATAGGGGACAATGCATTCAAGATCAGTATTCCACCATTCCTTGCTCTGCACCCATTGTTCAATGTGGACCACCTTCGACCCTACTTTCCACCTCTACTAGACACATCCGACATGGCAGAACAACTCACACCAACAGAGTTAAATCAAGACTGCATGGAACAAGACACAACTGATCAAATTATGGACACATAGATCAAGAACACCCAACATCATAGGATCTATCTATATGAAGTTGTCAAAGCAGGCCAACTCCTAAACCAAGGCAAGTGGCTCACCAGGGGCCAAGTTCAACAAAAGTTTCCTCATCTCATGGAGAAACTCAACGCAATGGAGACCATTTCTTCCTAATAGGGGAGGAATGATCTATGTCGATATTGGTGGCCACCTGCCTATTCCACTTGGACCCCCACTATTGTTTCTTTCAGTTTTTCAGTTTTCTTAATTGTAGCACAATTTACGATTTTTGGCAGTTTTTCTGGTCCTGAACTTCTGGAGCCGTTTTGAGGCCTTAAACGATGTTTTTTGGGTATCAAACCTCCAACGAATATGAGTATGTTCTGGACTCAATATTCATTGTCAGTAGTCTATTCCTTAGATAGATCTTTCTAACGATGTATCATGTGCGTCAAACGGAGATAGTATGCCAAACTTACAACCCCGGGAAATTGATGTACCAACTTACCCCGACGGGGCCCATATTTTGGCGTTTCATCTCCTAGGGTTAGGTTTTTGGATGTTTAGGGTTTCCATTATTTCTAAATAATATATAGGCCTTCAATACTCATTGTAACACAGAGTTTAGAGGCCTGTATCCACCACATCTCTTCTCATAGATAAGCTACCAATGCCCTAGCTAGTTTATTTCCATTTTGTCTGTAAACAAGTTTCAGTTCTTTGATATTAATGAAATGAAGTGTTATTTCCGCTGCATCTTTGTATTCATGGTTATTTGTGTATTCTGTTGTGTTCATGCATAAATTCGAATCAATAATCCTTAGAAACTGCAATGAAATTAGAATCATCCCCGGTAGGATAAAATGACACATAGATGGCTCAAGTGCAGTCGCAATTAGAAACACTAACTATTAAGTTTCATAAACTAAAAAAGGAAAAGAAAAATGTGAGGAATTTTGGTGTACCACATATAGAGAAAAATGTCACCATAAGAATGAATGTCCAATGTTTCAGTAGTATTTGAATACAAGAGCTCTGAATCCACTAAGGAAATGGTGCGATATTTGCAAATCGATGGGTCACCACCCTCATAATATCCCATTGATGTAGAAGTACTGGAGTATAGCAAGAAATCTATTTTGTAACTTTTGCAATTCTATCGGATCTAAAGAGAATGACTGTCACACATTTGATTTGATAAGAGAGTGCAGACACATACGGAGTCCAAGGAGAAGAATCCAAAGGAGGAGATTCCTAGTATAATACTCCAAGAAACACATATTTCGTTAAATTTGGAAAAATTCTATTACATGGACTTCATCAACATTGAGTTTTTTGTAAATATCCATATTAAATTAAGATGAGATAAACCATCTAGTGACCATGAATAGGTCAAACATGGGACTTCTAGGTACAATAGTATAAATGCACGATAGGAGTGTGAAATAAACTCTTATAAGAAATCGATTTGAGCTAAATATTCTTAGTATGTTTAACATCCAAGTGATATATTATTGTTATGGACAACAGACACAACTCAATGTTTTAATTTGGTGCCTAATGACTCCATCCCCCTTTCCACAATCAAGGGGGTTGTGGGTGGGATTTGTTGATCAAATGACGATTTTGTGAGGGTTTTCTAAGTGGAGTGAGGGTGTATCCCTTGCATTGTCTTGGTATAGATCTAAATGGAAGTTACATTTTCATGCTTCTTATTTCCTTTAAGAAGCACTGGGGAGGAGGTGATCATTCTAGTAGTGTTCAGTGGGGGAGGCTTTCTCAAAAAAACACATCTAAGCCTAAAGTATTCTCTCATGTATATTAAGGTTGATCTAGGTATTTGAAGAAGTTTGTAACTAGCACTATTGATCTATCTCCACTCAAATCCATGAAGTACATCAAGTGGAAGTGCTTAAATGGGGATTCATTTTGGTCCATTGTGATGGAAATTGTCATAGACTGAAGTAAATGAGTAAGCTATGAGAACTAAATGATCTAGGAAAGTAAGCAATGGAGGCAAGGGTCTTCGAAGAGTGGTGCACAAGGAAACCTGAGTATCAATATCTCCCTATCAACATGGTCGATTTTGAAAAACCATTGACCAAATGTAATAATGTCATCCAAGTAGAGAAAACTATGGAATTGAATCATTACTTTCACCAAGTCTAGGAGAAAATGATAAGAATTTTAAATAGCGAAGAGATAGATGTTGAAACTTATATTTCAAGGATTTTAGTTGAACTTTGTATGTCTCAAATTGTGATGTTTGATTATTGATGTTTTAATATAACTACAAAAAATATCAATTAAGATATTAATTTTCAAGATTAAGTAAATAATATTCAAATTTATTCATGTATGACCCATTAAGAACTCATTATCAATTTATTCTAATTTGTTTTATAATAAATTTTTTTATTTATTTACATGGAATTTTATTTCAAAAATACATTGAAACTTATTTTTCAAGGATTTTAGTTGAACTTTGTATATGTCTCAAATTGTGATGTTTGATTATTGATGTTTTAATATAACTACAAAAAATATCAATTAAGATATTAATTTTCAAGATTAAGTAAATAATATTTAAAGTTATTCATCTATGACCCATTAAGAACTCATTATCAATTTATTCTAATTTGTTTTATAATAAAAAAATATATTTATTTACATGGAATTTTATTTCAAAAATACATCGCATTTATACACTCATATTAATGTATAAACTTCAAGAACCAGGTTCCTGTCTTGTTGGCTTATATGAGATGATTTCAATTACAAATAATTGATTTAATAATTGAAATTTACAAAATGTTGATATGGATGGTGAAATCAAATGTCATATTGGTACAAAAATTTCAAAGACAACCATATATGACATGTATCTAATGATGCTAAATAGTCCAGTTAACACTAGTTAATCATTCTATGTTTTATTAACAAAAGTATTTTTTTACATGGAGTTTTATTTCAAAAAATACAATGTCACATTTGTAAATGTTTTATTAACACATTTTTTTTTACATGGACTTTTATTAACAAAAGAATTCACTAGAGAGACTCTTAGGATTATTTAGGGTCCTTTGTGTAGTTTATTTCCTCAAGTCCATTGCACCTACATTCAAACCAATGATAATTAATAATATACACAACAATTGTATTAAAAATAAAAAAACATGACTTCAACATATCTCATTCAGCAAATGCCCTTGTGTACAGGCGTAGTAATGCTTACCTCCCTAAGTTTCCCCAAATGTTGTAAATGTCTAGGAAATTTATTTCACTAGAGAAAGAACTTGATTTCTTTGATTCGTTCACTGGGCACAAGCACAAGCGTTCGTTTAGCCAACAACAATCACAAATATTGAAACAAACTAGGGAGTGAGCTGCAAGTTAAATTCACGTGATCTTCGATGCAATGGGTGATATCCAATGATTAATAGCATTAAATGTGGGAGTGTGACTTCACTTACCTTCACTTGTTGAGTTGATGCATTGATGCAATGATTGGTGATTACATTATGTGTTTTATCCCATTGCATGGTGATTTGGTCGAGGTCAAGAGATATTTCATGTTAATGCTTCACCAATCACAATGCTTGGTCAGGTATTGATGATGTCATGAGAGTACATGGAGAGCGAGATAATGGTTTCAAAGTGGTGAATGTGGTAGAACACGTCTACACTTGGTTAGTGGAGCCTTGTGGTTGATGCATTTGGGGTCCCACTTTACCTGATGTGAATAAAGTGTGCAGTTTGAAATCGACAGATGAGATCAAATCACCTTTATTAATAGGATGACGAAAACTATGAGTGTATGATCCATCGGGCATCAAGCGATAGGAAATGATAACATGGAAATCTAACGTGGAGTAAAAAGATGTGTGGCACAATCCCACTATCTCACCATGTAATTCGACATGCCAAGGAGCGAAGTAGCGCATGGTGAAGTATCAAATACCCAATCACAAGATCAACGGTTGATCCAATTGGATCTTAGAAAATATTTGTAAATTTTGCAAATACACATGTTTTCTTTGTTTCATTTTATTCTATCTTCTAGAACAATGGGAAGGTGAAACAAACAATTGTGATTGTTGGCCTTCCAAGTGCATCCCATTAAAAGTAATGAGAGAAGAAGTGAAGAAGGAGGAAGGAAGGAGGGGAGATTAAAGGAAAAGGGGGAAGGAAAACAACAGAAATGGGAGATCAAAGAGGGTAGCCTGCTCGAAGTTGAGTGGAAGGAGTTAATGTGCATGTTCTCTCTAAACATGGGTGTCTTTGAGCCTTGACCTTTGCAATTTTGTATTGTCGGTGAGTAACAATACACAGATATTGTGTATAGCTCACCCCATTGTATTTTTCTCCTCAACATAATAAAAGTCCCATTTAAATGTTGAATCTATGAGTTATTGCAATCTATGCTTTGGGAATTTGGTTTTGACTTACGACAATGTATGCATGATTTGTTGAAGTTTTTTTTTTTTTATCCTATAGCACTCGTTCAAATCATTCTCCCATTTCCTGTGATAATTTAAACTTGTTTGGGAGAATTTAAACATACATGGGAAAATTTACGGACCCTTAGGTGTTTTATTTACTGCCTAGGCGAACTTATAATTACCTGGGATAATTCAAAGACCCATGGGCGTATTTTTTCATTGTTGAACATATAAATTCATCCCTTGGATTTTATTTTCTACTGTGGGGAATCAAAATCACCCCTAGATTCATTTTAGTTGTTGAGGGTCACCAAATCTCCCTACAAACTTTTTCATTTGTTGTTGAATATCAAATCTGCCTCTAGATTTTTGTTTTCCAGTTGTGGTCGACCCATTCCGACTAGGTTACTTTTGAAGTCAAATTTCCTTCATTTGGTCGACCCGACCATCAAATAATTTGACTGAGATTTCATTTATTCAACCCAACCATCAAACAATTCAACTGAGCTTTCCTTTGGTCAACCCGACCAGCAAATAATTTGATTGGGCTTTGAGTTGGTCAACCCAACCATCAAAGAATTCGACCGGGCTTTCCCTTGGTTGACCCAACCATCAAATCATTCAACTGTGATTTCATTTGGTCGAACCGACCATTAAAGCATTCAATCGATGTTCCTTTTGATTGACTTGAACATCAAAGCACTCAAATGGTCATCCATAAGGATGCCTCAACTAGTTGTTGGTTGAATGGTTTATTATTTGACCGACTCAATTGATTGGCATATTGCAAGGATTATAACCAGACGAAGAAGATCAAGATATAAATAAAATTTGTATTGCGTAGTAGAGTCTGTATTGGTGAGATAGACAGGACATAGGCCTACCATTTATCCATCAAATGGTATCAGATAAGGTTCCTGAATCTTGGAGAATAGTTGCATGGTAAACACCCGCATCTAGTACAAAAACAGTGGTCAAGCATTGTTGTCATACCTACACACAAGTAGAGAACCATCAATGGTGGGGCGTCATCATGAAGAAGATGATAGGGAATACCCATACGTCAGATTGGCTCAGTTGGAACAAAGCATTGCTACATTGATAGAGTTGGTGACATAGTTGCTTGTAATGAATGGTAAGGAATCACACTCAGCAGAGATTGAGCATGAAGAACACAATTATGGCCCATAAATTTCCAAAGGAGAGATGCTTTGAAACTCAGGTAATGAAAACTACATTTCTTCATGTTCTAGTGTTCCTTTCAAAGTTGAAGCGAATCTAGAAATACCCAATTTTAATAAAAAAAACTAATATTGAATTCTTGGATAGCTAGTTGAAACAATTGGAAGTTTACTTTGGTCTTTATTAAATCCAAGAAACACAATAGATATTCTTTTCCCATTTGAATATGATCGAAAATGATTTTCTTTGGTGGGAGAGTTATGTGGATGCACTGAGGATAGGAAAGAATCCCATGGTAATGAAATGGGAGGACTTCAAGGCATTACTCAAGTCACAATTCTCTACCATAGGCTACGAAGAGGAAAAACTCATGAAGTTCCAGTACCTTCAGAAAGAACAGGGACAAGGAGTGCAAGAGTACACTTATGAGTTCAGGAGGCAGGCCATTAGGTTGGGCATCTCTTTGGAAGATCTCGAGGTGGTGATGAAGCACCTTGGAGGAATTTTTAGCCATATCTGAAGACATTTGCAGCTTCATGGTGTGAAAATCATAAATGAGGCGGGCAAGGAGGTTCTCTACATTGAGTTGGATTCCAAGAAAATATAGTAGGACATGGGCCAAGAAGAAGGCAACAAGAAAAGAGACAAGAAGATAACATCCATAGCCAAGAAAAGGAGGGATCCTAATAGGCATTACATATATTGCGATGTAGATGGACACATGGAAGAGAAGTGATGGAAAATTCAACTGTAATTGTGTCCAAAGTGGTTAAAGTCCAAGAGGAAAACAAAGGAATCTATTGAGACAAAAGAAGAAGCAGTAGTGAGCACCTCTAATCTTGATGAAACCACAATTTGCACCACATTGCAGCAGGCGAAGGTGAGTGGAGATAAACATGAGTTATTCAAAGTCAAAGTTCAAGTGAAGAACCAGAAGGAAAATCCCTGTTCAACAGTGGTTCTCAATGTAATATAGTTTTTGAAATATTAGTTGATGAGCTTGGTCTAGAAACCTATGATTTGGTGCTGCCAAGCTCACTAGTATGGTTGCAAGGGAAAAATATTATGAGAATCACTAAAGTATGTAAAATTAATTTTTCCATTAGTGCCAACTATGTTGATGAGGTAGAATGTGAAGTTACACCATTGGACACCTGTGGAGTGATGTTGGTAGCCCCTACTTGTGGGATAGGGATGCTACCTTGTACATGAGAGAAACTAAGTATCACTTGGTCAAGGGTGGAAAGGGATTCCTAGTCAAAGCACATCAAGATAGAGAGAGTACAACTCCTCTAGCAGTGAAAGAAGGGAAGACAAGCAAGAAACAAGCCACCTTCATCAACAATGGAATGGTGGATAGGAAAATAGAGGACTTATGCTTCTGTCTCCTTACTGGTCCAACTTTTGGGGACCAAAATCCTTCAATTGGGGAGGTGTGATCCGAATTGGATATTTGAAAATATTTGTAAATGTTGTAAATACACATGTTTTCTTTATTTGATTTTATTATGTCTTATAGCACAATGGGAAGGCGAAACAAATATCTATGACTATTGGCCTTCCAAGTGCATCCCATTAAAAGTAATGAGAGAAGTAGTGAAGAGGGAGGAAGGAAGGAAGGGAGATGCAACGAAAATGGGGGAGGAAAACAACAAAAATGGGAGCTCGAAGAGGGTATTCTTCTTTAAGTTGAGTGGACTAAGGAGTTAATGTACTTGTTCTCTCTGAACAAGGGTGTCTTTGAGCCTTGGCCTCTGCAATTTTGTATTGTCAATGAGTAACAATACACATAGATTGTATATAGTTCACCCCATTGTAGTTTTCTACTCAACATAATAAAATT
>JASDQU010503850.1:55145-67312 GCA_032191745.1 Picea mariana
CTTATTGCATTTTCTTGAGCAATTGATAGTTCCTCCATCTGCAATCATTACTTGAAACTCTGGTGCTGGATATACAAAGAAATTGAGATCTTTGGCTAATTTATAGTGAATGAAATTATGAGTACTTCCATAATCAATTAGGACTATTACCTTTTTCTTTTTTATGTATCCTTCGATCTTGAGGGTTTGAGGAGTGTTAATTCCAGCCAATGCATTACATGATATCGTGGGAGTCAACTCTTCAGACGAAATTGCTTCTACGTTTTCATCTTGAGATGGTTCTTGTTCTTGTTCTTCTTCCTCTTCACAATCTATGTGGAATAATTTCTTCTCATTACAGTTATGTCCCTTACTGTACTTGTTGTCACAATTAAAGCATAAACCTTTTTATTTTATTTCCTCCAATTGTTGAGGTGTCAACCTTGTAGGTTGAGGTGTTTTAGAAGAAGGAGAGTTATTCTCTCTATAGATGTTAGGATTGGTCCTTCTAGTAGCCATAGCCATATTTTTACTTTCAACATTTCTTGCCACCTTAAGTGCATTCTCCAATGATTTGGGTTCCCAAAGGACAACCTTATGTTGACTGTTATCCTTTAAAGTTCCTATGAATACATCAATCAAGTGCTCATCTCGAATATATGTTACTTTTATATTCAATATTTGGAAGTTCTCAATGTGCTCGGTAACTGAACCCTTTTTCTTGAGATTTATCAATTGGCTAAAGAAGGTATTTCTCCTTGTATCCTCATAGTGTGCTATCATTTCTTCCATGAAAATTGTCCAAATGACAAGTGATTTGTGAGAACAAAGCCATCGATACCATAGAAATTGATTAGATTCTAAATATAAAGAAGCAATTCGTACCTTTTGTGTATGTGGCACATTATGTAGATCAAAGAATTGCTCTATCTGAAGTATCCATGTGATTGGGTCATTTCCATCAAACTTCCTCATATCGATCTTAGGAACATGGTTGGTCTTCAACCCAATGTTGGAGTTTCTCCATTCTTGATTCACCTTCCTTGTGTCCTCATCATGAATTTCATGGGATACATTTTCACTTTCAGGTGTCCTCTCTATTAGGAAATCTTTCAATCCTGCCAATGTCTCCCCTTTTAAGGCATCCATCTTAGTATTTATTGCCTCAAACTTAGCTTATGTTGAATCCATCATCTCTTGTAGTTCATCTTTTTTTACTATATTCTTTTGTAAATCATTTATGTCCCTACGCATTTCTTCACCTTCATCAAGAGTCCAAGTAGGATTGTATGGAGGCTTATTTGGTGTAGAAGTTCCCTTTTTTGGTAGCATGTTGGCCAAGTATCACTTTAAACCTTGAATTTGAGGTGGTTCTACTAGACAATCTTCCTTTTATTGTATCTACAAAATTTCAGCCCTTCTGAGTATGAAATTTTATTTTTTATAGGTCTTCGATATTTCTTCTCTTCAATGCCACATGTCTAATAAAAATGGATGTGCCAAGTGGAATTTATAGTAACTTCCCCACAACTTGCTGATTTTTGGCCTTTTCAGGAGATCTCATTTGTATAACTTGCTCCACACAAAATAATTGATATAAAATTCTGAAACTTGTACCAAAACTACGATGATCTTTCCACTATCCAATGCAACTAGTCTCACTCAATTTGGATACTCTAGGAAGAGTTTAGGATTTTTTTACTCGGAACACCTGCTTGAGACTAGTCAATAGGACTAGTCAGATACCCTATCTTCCACAGGATGTATCTACAAATTTACGATTACCCAGAAGATGACATTTCTACCACAGATAAATTACTAATATCTGAGAATATCCTTCGGATTTAAGGGTCTGAAACGTTACAGAAAAATTTTTATAGCGAAAATTCCGCAATGAATCAATTCAGGATGATTTCAGAACCCTATCTTACAAAGGTTGTTTCTCCTAAAGTATAAGGCCCCAGACACTGAATTTTTAACCCAGCGTACCTTGATCCATCTACTAAATATCCTCCAATTCGTTCCTTCTGAATTATTGTAGAAAACAAATTATAGAGAAAATTCCATGGTGTCTCAGATGTAGCAGCGAAACCCCAAGACGTAGAGCTCTAATACCATATGTTTAAGAACCAAATATCAATATAGCATAGAAAAACCTCAGAATAAGTACTCAAGGCCTTTTAAAAGAGATAATTTCAAATAATAAGCCTCTTTGAGGGGGAAACCTCCTTTTACCCCACATAAATGTTCAAGTACAAGATGATTCCAAATGAAAATGTCTCCTTGGTATATATAGGAGACTAGGAGGTATAATTACAACTAATGGAATAAAGCCAACATAAATAAAATAACATTACTAATTTAATATACCCCAATTAAGGGGAAATGAGCCAATATTAGGGCTTAACAAGCTTCAACTTGAATTTATCTCATCTTATGATTTTGTTTGTCGAGTAATCACCTAGTAAAACATCACCTCCATCATACCTTTCATATTCACAGAACCACTCCCTATGAGGAGTCATGAAAGGATGCACCTGAGTCAACCAACCATGCCTCATGATATACATGTGTTATTGAATAATCCAAGTGCATATCGCCTCCTTCTTCCATGGAGTTTTTTTCTTCTGTAGAAGGAGAATCTTCAAATCCTTCCCCTCTCTCAACACTTTCGGATCTAAATTGATTCTTGTAGTTCCCTTATTTTCCACATATCCAACATACCTTTACAAACTTTATGGGATATTTGGAACTTCCCATAGATTTATATCTCCCACTTGACGACTTAGATATAATTCTTTCCTAGGAACGTCCTCTTGCAAATAATGCATTTTCACTCTGTCCTTCCATGTTATCTTGCCTCATCTCCTTCAACAACAAGGATGAGACCACATCATCGAAACTTAAAGTAGTTGTATTAATACCTCTTTCCACAAATAGACTATCCCACGAGTCTAGTAAAGAGAATAATACACTGATACACTTATATTCATCAGAAATCTTAATATCAGTAGATAATAACTGACTTACCTATGTATTGAAGGAGTTCAGATGATTTGTCACCAAGTTTCCATCTTTCATCTTTAGGTTATATATCTTCTTTCATAGAAATAATTTGTTTACTTGAGACTTAGAATGATAGAAAATTCCCAACTTATTCCATAAAGCCTTATTCGTATCTTCTCCTGACACATTCAATAATATTGAATCTGAGAGAAACAACTGGATTGTGCTCTTCGCCTTTCGATGCAACTTTTCCCAACCTTTTGCTGAAGTTCCTGTAGGTGTAGTAATTGGATCCAAAATGGTCCATTGATCTTTGTCCACCAACAAATCTTCCATATTGAGCTTACATGGCTCAAAACTTCGCCTATTAAATTTCTTAATCTCTATTTTTTAATTTCTTTCCATTTCTTTTTGCCTAACGAATCAATACCGCAAATCTCCCACTGTAACAAGGCTTGTCACAAACTCGATGCAAACCATTAGCAACAAAGGCATCCCCTTAAATCCAATAAAAACTCTGATACAAAATGTAGATTTTAACCTTGTACAATTACTTACTACAAATACATTGTTAATAAAAACAGAAAAGATACAATGGCACACACACACACACATTACACAGATATTTTACCTTAGAAACCCAAATCGGGAAAACAAACAACCTGTTAAGAGTTGCACCTCTAATATTTTATTCATCATATATTAATTTTCTATAATACAATATATATAATAGGATCACATGGAATCCAAAATCCCTAATCCATTGACCTGTATTAGTCAACAACCCTAATTCCTAAACTAGAATTATAAACCATTGACAAAATCCATGTGCCGAAAAAAACACCAAAAATGGACACAAAAAAAAAAATTCGAGAGAAATGCCCCTGAACTCCCACACATGGGGGATCTCACCCCCCCCCTCCTCGGCCGCTTGGTGCAACACAAACACTATTTATATCCATGCAAATAATATAACACATACCCAACATTAATGTGGTTGTTTCTAGTACCTAGAATGAAGGGAGTATATAAGAGGTAATTGTATTCGCACTAATTATTTATAAAAAATTAACTCACCCTTTTACTAGGTATTTTTTTTTATTAATAAAAAATTATAATCACTTTCAACATTTGTTGCATCTGATGTATATAGCAA
Organism: Picea mariana; assembly: GCA_032191745.1. Lineage (NCBI taxonomy): Eukaryota > Viridiplantae > Streptophyta > Pinopsida > Pinales > Pinaceae > Picea > Picea mariana. The sequence goes on from JASDQU010503850.1 coordinate 59,287, forward strand.
TTTTCTATTTTGCACCTATTAATTCTACTTTTTATAAGAAAAATAATCTAGATAACAATTGTCCCTATAATAATTTAGAACAAAATATTTATAGTTTGAAAAATGAAGGTAATGTCCTCTTGCTAGGAGAATTTAATGCTAGGACTGCAACTAAACAAGCTACTCTTTTAAGTATTGATTCCATCCATAATCCTTTATGGATATATGTGGACTTTGTTTTATCTAATAGCTACAAAAGCAGCTCTGGATACCTAATTGAGAATTTCTTTAGTACTAAGTTGGTCAAGCTATGCAACTCTCAAGACCTAATAATTTGCAATGGAGTAATGAAGTGGCCAAAATCCAACTAGATGAGTTGTATTCATGGGCTAGGTAGTAGTGTTGTAGATTATGTGATATCTGATATTCTCGTTTCCAACCAAATAGAAACTTTTGACCTTTTAAATGACCATGAACCTGACTTTGATCATAAACCTTTAACCCTAACTCTAAACTTTTCCATGCATAGGATCACCATTGAAGAGAATTTTGATAATGAAAGGAATTTGCTCTTTGACAAAAGTAAAGTTGACATTTTCTTAAAGGATTTAAATAGTAAATTAAATCTCCTGACTTATAAGGACAACATTGAAGAACTCTATAATAATTTTACAACTACCCTTTCCACTTCTATTAAAAAGTTCTTTTTAAGAACCAAATATCAATATAGCATAGAAAAACCTTAGAATAAGTACTCAACGCCTTGGAAAAGAGAGAATTTCATGTAATAAGCCTCTTCAAGGGGGAAACCTCCTTATACCCCACATAAATTTCCAAATACAAGATGATTCCAAATGAAAATGTCTCCTTGGTATATATAGGAGACTACGAGGTACAATTACAACTAATGGACTAAAGCCAACATAAATAAAATAACATTACTAATGTAATGTGCCCCAATTAAGGGGTAATGAGCCACTATTTAGGGCTTAACATGCCCCTCCCCTTGAGACAAGTGTTGTCCGTAACACTTGAGTAACTTTCGATGCTTCTGTATAAAATAATCATCTTCCAAGTGGAATCTCCAACTGATAGTTTCCTCCATTTAATGAGATACTCTGAAATGGATCTATTCCTCAGCTGGTGAATTCTTGTGTCAGTGATGGCTTTAGGCTCCAATATGATGTTTCCTTCCTTGTAAAGTTCTGGAAATATAGTTTGAACTGGGATCTTGTCACCTATAACCTTATTTAAGCATGAAACATGGAAAACTGGGTGTACTCATGAACATGCAGGAAACTCCAATTTGTATTCCATGGTACCAATGTTTTGCAACACCTTATAAGGGCCATAGTACTTTGGTGATAATTTATTATCCTTCTGGACTTGCTTGAGGGACATTTTTTTGTATGGTTGTAGTCTTAAAAAAATCCAAATCCCCTACTTCAAAACTTCTTTCACTACGATGTTGATCTGCTTGTTGTTTCATGCGATTCTGTTCCATGGTTAGGTTATCCTTTAAGATTTGGAGAACTTGTTGTTGATGCTCGATGTGATATTCCACTGCTTGAACCTTAGATTTTTATTTTAGAGAAGAAGTGATGGAAGGAGGGTGGTATCCGTATAGTGCCATAAATGGTGTCATTTTTGTTGCAGTATGAAAGGAAGTGGTATACCACCATTTTGCCAAGCATAACCATTTGAACCATTATGTTTGTTTTTCAGAGACAAAGAAACGAAAGTATCCATCCAAACATTTTTTCACTATCTCGGTTTTTCCATCAGATTGAGGATGATATGATGAGTTATGAGCCAATTGAGTACCCAAAAAAGAAAATAATTTTGTCCAAAAATGTCCAATGACGATGGGATCTCTGTCACTTACAATAATATTTGGGCTTCCATGTAGCTTTTGAACTGTCTCCATGAATGCGGTGGAAACTGTACTAGCTTTGAAGGGATGAGAGAGTGCACAAAAGTGTGCGTATTTGGTGAGTCTATAAAAAATCACCATGATGACACTCTTTCCTTCAGACTTTGGTAACCCTATTATGAAATCCATGGAAACCTTCTCCCAGCGCTAACTTGGGATGGCTAATGGTTGTAAAAGACTCGGGGTCTTAATTGTTTCCACCTTATTTTGTTGGAAAACCAAACATTCTGCGACAAACCTTTGAACATCAGTTTTAATTCCATCGCAAAAAAATTCCTTCTTGACCCTATGATAGGTTTTCAAAAATCCCAAGTGCCCTCTTACTGGAGAGGTGTGCAATTCCAATAGTACATTTTGTTTGAGTTGGGATTTATTACATAAATATAATCGATCTTTGTACCATAGTGAATCATTTTTCCATGTGAATGGATTTGATGCACTGGAATCCTGTTTCAACCTTTGAAGTGCCTACCTATTAGGAAAGGACGCCATTTCTTCAATGCATGTAGTATTTCCATCATTTCCTTCTCATAAATGGGTTTGTGTAAGTCATTTCCCTTGAGTGGTCGACTTTCAAAATCCAAGTGCCTTCCTTCTTGCATTAGGATAGCACCAATTCCATTTCCCGAGGCATCACATTCCACAATAAAGGTTTTTGTGAAGTCTGGAGTGGTGAAGACAGGAGCTTTGCACATCACCTCTTTAAGTTGTTCAAAAGCTTTAGTTTCCTCTGGAGTCCATGAAAATGCATCCTTCTTAGTTACTATCATTAAAGGTGCTGCTATTTTTCCATAGTGCCAAACAAACTTGCGGTAGTAACCGGTCAAACCCAAAAATCCAATAAGATTCTTCAATGTTTTGGGAATCGGCTAGTCCATCATGGCCTTAATCTTGTTAGGGTCTATCTTGACACCTTCTTGAGATACAATATGACCCAAATACTCTACCTCATTCACCCCAAAGAAACATTTGGGTGGTTTGGCATATAGTTGTTTCTCTTTTAGTAGTTGTAGCACCTTGTCAATATGTCACACATGATCCTCCCAAGACCTTCTATAGATTAGTATATCATCAAAAAATACTAACACAAATTTTTGAAGGAAGGGCTTGAAAACGGAATTCATCAACCCTTGGAATGTGGAAGGTGCATTTGTAAGGCCAAAAGGCATGACCAAAAATTCATAATGGCCTTCATGAGTTCGAAATGTTGATTTTGGGATATCTTCTTCCTTCATTCTAATTTGATGATACCTGGAACAGAGATCCAACCTTTTGAAATAGATTTCTCCATGTAGTTCATCTAACAATTCATCAATGATGGGAATGGAAAACTTATCTTTAATAGTGATCTTGTTGAGCTCTCTATAATCTGGACACATACACCATGAGCCATCTTTCTTGAATACCATTACCATCGGTGCAAAGTAAGAACTTTGGCTAGGTCTAATAATGCCATCCTCTAACATTTCTTCAACCATGTGCTCAATTTCACTCTTCTGGGCATAAGGGTATCTGTATGGCCTGATGTTAGGAGGAACACTCCCAGGCATTAGGTGAATATCATGATCATGATTTCAAGTGGGTGTAAGACCTTTGGGAATATCTTCAAATAATTTGGAATGCTTATCAATGATCCCTTGGAGATCCAGGGGAATAGATGGCCTAGATGTTTGAACATCTAGTGATCATAGCTCTACAATCACACCTTGATGCCCCTTTTTCAATAATTTTGTCATGCCATTGGAGCTTATCACCTTACTAAGTTTCCCTGTGATACCTCTTAACTCAATTTATTTTCTTTCCAATGAAAATTTCATGAAAAGTTATTGAAAATTAAAAGCCATTGTTCCTAATGATTGTAACCATTGGATTCCTAGTATGACATCAGCACCACCCATGGGTATAGAAATCATTGGACTATTCATTACATATTCCCCCATAATAAGATTGATCTTATTGCATTTTTCTGAGCAATTGATAGTTCCTTCATCTGCAATCATTACTTGAAACTCTGGTGCTAGATATACAAAGCAATTGAGAGCTTTAGTTAATTTATAGTGAATGAAATTATGAGTACTACCAAAATCAATTAGGACTATTACCTTTTTATTTTTGATATATCCTTCGATCTTGAGGGTTTGAGGAGTGTTAATTCCAGCTAATGCTACACATTATCATGGGAGTCAACTCTTCAAAATAAATCACGTCTACATTTTCATCTTGAGATGGTTCTTGTTCTTGTTCTTGTTCTTCTTCCTCTTCACGATCTATGTACAATAATTTCTTCTCACCACACTTATGTCCCTTACTGTACTTGCTATCACAATTAAAGAATAAAAGAAAACACCTCAACCTACTAGGTGTTTTAGAAGAAGGAACATTATTCTCTCGATAGATGTTAGGAGTGGTCCTTCTAGTAGCCATAGCCATATTTTTACTAACATTTCTTGCCACCCTAAATGCATTCTCAAATGATTTGGATTCCCAAAGATGAACCTCATGTTGAATGTTATCCCTTAAAGTTCCTATGAATACATCAATCAAGGGCTCGTATGGAATATTTTTTACCTTTATATTCAAACTTTAGAAGTTATCAATGTTCTCTGTAACTCAACCCTTTTGCTTGAGATTTATCAATTGGATAAAGAAGGTATTGCTCCTTGTATCCTCATACTGTGATATCATTTCTTCCGTGAAAATTGTCCAAGTGACGAGTGATTTGCAAGAAACAATCCATCGATACCACACAAATTGATTGGGTTCTAACTATAAAGAAGCAATATGTACCTTTTTTGTATGTGGCACATTATGTAGATCAAAGAATTTTTCCATATGAAGTATCCATGTGATTGGGTTCTTTCCATCAAACTTATTCATATCGATCTTAGGAAAGTGGTTGGTGTTCAACCCAAAGTTAGGGTTTCTCCATTCTTGATTCAACTTTCTTGTGTCCTCATCATGAATTCCATGGGATACATTTTCACTTTTAGGTGTCCTCTCTATTAGGAAATTTTTCAATCCTTCCATGATCTCTCCTTTTAAACCATCCATCTTAGTATTTATTGAATCCCTCATCTCTTGTAGTTCATATTTAGTTACTGTCTTCTTTTGTAAATCATTTATGTCCCTATGCATTTCTTCACCTTCATCAATATTCCAAGTAGGACTGTCTGGAGGATTATTTGGTGTAGAAGTTCCCTTTTTTGGTGGAATGCTAGCCAAGTATCACTTTAAACCTTGATTTTGAGGTGGTTCTGCTAGACAATCTTCCTTTTATTGTATATCAAAAATTTCGGCTCTTCTGGGTATGAAATTTTTTTTTTTGTAGTTCTCTGATATTTCTTTTCTGCAATGCCTCAAGTCTGACCAAAATTGGATGTGCCAAGTGGAATTTATGGTAACTTCCCCACAACTTGCTAATTTTTTTCCTTTCTAGGAGATCTCAATTGTATATCGTTCCCCGCACTAAATAATTGATATAAAATTCTGAAAATCGTATCTGAAATACTAATGACTGTCCACTATCTAATGCAACTATTCTCACACAATTTGGATACTCTAGGAAGAATTTATGATTGTTTTACCCATAACACCTGCTTGAGACTAGTCAATAGAACTAGCCAATAAGACTAGTAGATAGGGTATTTTAACCCAACATAAGGCCTCATGAGCTGGAATTTTAACCTAGCATAAGGCCTCATGAGATGGAATTTTAACCCAGCATAAGGCCTCATGAGCTGAAATTTTAACCCAACATACCTTGATCTGTCTAATAACTATTATCCAAGCCGTTCATCCTGAAATGTTGTAGAAAACAAGTTATAGTGAAAATTCCAAGGTGTCTCAGATGTAGCAGCAAAACATCAAGACCTTGAGCTCTGATACCATATGTTAAGAACCAAATATCAATATAGCATAGAAAAACATCAGAATAAGTACTCAACGCCTTGAAAAAGAGATAATTTCAGGTAATAAGCCTCTTCGAGGGGTAAACCTCCTTATACTCCACATAAATGTCCAAATACAAGATGATTCCAAATGAAAATGTCTCCTTGGTATATATAGGAGACTAGGAGGTACAATTACAACTAATGGACTAAATCCGACATAAACAAAATAACATTACTAATGTAATATGCCCAAATTAAGGGGTAATGAGCCACTATTTACGGCTTAACAGTTCTCTTTCGAGATTTCCTATAAAAAGAATAATAGAATGACCAACCCTTGGTATGATAAAGAATGTAAAATTGCTAGGAAATCCATTAGGGATGCTTCTAATGAGTTTTTAAAACTCGATAATATCAATACATACAAAGCCCTAATTAAAAGGAAAAAAAGGCACCATATCAATAAAAGGAAAGAGAAACTTTCACAAATATATAAGTTGGATCCTAAGAAGTTCTAGAGCCAAATTTTAAACCTCAATACTAAAGAAAATAATAGGTTTCCCTTAAGGGACTGGAATTCCTACCTTAAAATTATTTACGAGTTCCCTAATCGCATGGAAAACATTCCTATTGTCCCTACAAAGGAAGAATTTTTTTATTTAGATGACATAGAGTTTATGGTTAAGAGGCTTGCAAATGGGAAAGCTAAGGACATTGAAGGCTACCAAGCTAAAATTTTAAAAATTGAAGGGCCAATCCTTATCCCTCACATACACAAGCTCTTCAATTAAGAAGTCAAGAAGGGCTTCCCTAAACCCTGGACACAGAGCATCTTTGTTCCTATTTTTAAAAATGGGGATAGAAAAATTCCCTCTAATTATAGGACCATTATGATTAGTGTAACATTCCGCTCTGGCGCACTGAGAAAACTTATTCTTTGAGGACACTTGCTCGCAAGTGATCTGGACTTTTATGATGTTAAACTATTTATCTTTGATTATGATGCGTTATTATAGATGACATGATTTTTTTACTACTTTGATGTAGACAGGTGTTGTTGACTCAGTTTCATTGAGTGTGCAGGGTTTCGGACCTTGAGGATGCAGAAGCATCGGTGGAACCTCCTTGGACTCCGGATTGAGTCAGGGAGTGTGCTATTTGGGTTGATTTATTTACTGTGATATTTCTTTGATCTGATGATATGATGTTGACATGTTCTGACACGATTGTTGATGATGCAGGCTGATGATAGCTTGCCGACCAGACTCACATATGAAGTAAAGGGGACACACACGATTACCATAGAGGTTGAGGGAGAGGGGTGGACAACAGCCCTGCCACCGCCTACTAGCACTCCCGCCGTGGCTCGAACTGTAGGTTAACGATTACCTAGTTCAAGAGGATCCACGATGCCATGACGGCAGACTGCGACAGTCACTCACGATGATTCTAAGGGGCACGCAATAAGGCGGGGGCCTTATTCCTTAGAGCCCTTAGTCTCCCACAAGTTCACCTGGCGGAGTGTTGACTCCAGGGGTTATAGATGTCTACCAATCAGTGCAGTTGGCGAGTGGCACCCTTGGAGCATGTGGTGCATCCTGAAGGGAACGTCGCACAAAAGAAACATAAGAAGCAAGTGGCACCCTTGGAGCACGTGGTGCATCCTGAAGGGCACATCGCACAAAGGAAACAAACGAAGCAAGTGGCACCCTTGGAGCACCTGGTGCGTCCTGAAGGGCACATCGCATTGATGTGGATGAAGGAAACAAACCTAAACAGCCCTAAGACATTAACACCTTAATAAATCCTTAAACAATTCCCCTAACCAAGTGTCGCCAGTTTAGAATTTGATTCCTAAGTCAAAAAACTTTTATAGGGTAAAAATTTTAGTCTAACCTTAAAAAAAAAAAAAAAAAACATAATTCAAGACTATACATTAAATACTCATTACCCCTATGATTTGCAACCTCCACCTAATACAAGGAGTTTCCTTCCTTAATTAAATACATCAAGCAATTCCTTCTTTAATTGAATTCATAAAGTAATTCCTTCCTTAATTGCATACATAAGGCCATTCCTCATTCCCCAGTAATAAGCATGATAATTTATCTTTATTAGTGAAGGTACTACTTTGCCCTAAAATAATAATCAAAACTTAACCATCTCCTAATAACAATGCCATTATATTCTAGCTCACAATAGCTTTGCCATTCAAATAACATTA
>JASDQU010503850.1:75211-103222 GCA_032191745.1 Picea mariana
TCTTCATAAAGTGTGTAGGGTAAAATAAAGAGACTAAGAAATTAATTCAAATCCGTGGTTGTAAATTTGAAAAGAAGGATTTAATTAGTTAACTTGTGGGAGTATAAAGAGTTATGATTTTAAAAATAAAATGAAAAGATGCATTGGTGCATTTACCTTTTTGGTTTAAAAAAAAGAAAAAGAGAGGGAATAATAAAATAGGGAAATGAGCCTTTTAATATAAAAAAAAGAAAATAATTTTGGGAGAAACGTGGGGGATGAGTGACACTTGTGAGACAGATAATTTTTGAGGGTTTTTCATTAAAACTTAAATTAAATATGATTTAGGGCAAGGGGGCTCAAAAAAATCGATAAAAGAAAGGGGGATGGAGGGAAAAGGGGATGGGCTGTTAGGTATCATTATGCTGCCGAATTTGGACTGGACTGATTGCTTGGCAGGAGTTGGGATTTTCTCAGTTGGGATTAGAGTGGTAGCTCAGCCTTGGAGGAGAGCTGGGAAGCTAGGTATACTATCTGGACTGTGTGGCCCCTTTGTGGCTCGGGGGGCTAAGGGGGAAGCAGAGTACCCCTAGCGTTTGGCTGGGAGGTACCGGTGTAGTCTCTACGGTCGACGAGTGGGAGCAGCATGGAGCAGGAGTGGCATGGAGCACATAAGTCATTTGTGGCAGGCGATAAGGCAAAGGTACACTCGTTAATTTGTGGAGTAGAATGCAATAAGAATGTATGCTTGGATCTGAATGAGAATTATAAATGAATTTGGCATGCTTACGCATAACATTATCTCGTTTTTCTTTCATGTTTATATCTCACTGGACATTGCTGCGTATTCCTTCTTGTCTGCGTTTTACTACCTTGAACTGAACGGATGATGAATCTCTTATCTCTGCGTTTATTATTTAATGGTTGAACTCGCGCCGTGTTGTATCACCCCCCTTGCAACTTAACCCTCCGACTATTGGATGGCCCTTTTTCTCTGCAATTTCATCTTGCGCAGTAGTAATGGATGAAACCTGTCTTTAGCCCTTGTCCATTCGTTGATTGCCCAAAAATCTGCTGTTAGTATTCTGGATGGGTTTACTATTACTTGGTTAAATCCTTATGCTTCTGCGTCACTCTCGTTGGCTGTACATTCCTGGATATGGTATAATCACCTTTAATTTATGGGGGTGCAGTTTTACTAGGTGTGGTCAATCACAACTTTAGTTAGTTCAACTGTACTGTGTATAAAGACCCTGTGGTGAGTGTTAATGTTAATAGCAACGATTTAGCTTTATGAAAACATTTTTTGTTTTTAATGAAATTTTTATATTTTATATTTCTGGATTTAAATGAGGATTTATATTCTGGATTGTTCACAGTGATTCACTTTTATTAGTGTTACCTCTTAAGTTCTTGAATAGAGATTTCTTTCAANCAACTGTACTGTGTATAAAGACCCTGTGGTGAGTGTTAATGTTAATAGCAACGATTTAGCTTTATGAAAACATTTTTTGTTTTTAATGAACTTTTTATATTTTATATTTCTGGATTTAAATGAGGATTTATATTCTGGATTGTTCACAGTGATTCACTTTTATTAGTGTTACCTCTTAAGTTCTTGAATAGAGATTTCTTTCAAACTCTGGTTGTCCTTCGTTATGATGGCGTTTGGCCCTTAATTCGCGCATGAACATTGTTGCACTCCTTGGGCAGTGATTCTTTTCTCCTAGAGGAAACACCCTTCCTCGTGGACTCCCTAGACGCTCTTGTGTGCGTCGTTGCTTGGTTCCATGGACACCTGTGTTGGCAGCTTGCTGTGTATAGTTTACCTGGCATCCATTAACAACTTAGTTGTTGTTGGAGCAAGGATAAAATCACTGGTTAAGCCCACGTTTCCTTACTGTGTGAACATACCCATTTCCGCCTGTTTCAAATGCATAACACGATGAGTAAAACCTTAAGTTTTCGCTGTCAAAAAAGGAGACCATGCGTTGGCTGTGTGAACCTACCAAATTTTTTCCTCTTCTGCCTCTTCTGCCAGACGGAGAACCTTGAATTTCGCCCTTGCCTCTCCATTTAAAAACCTCTATCCTCGCCCTTGCAAAGGGTTAAAAATCTGGAAAATTTGTACTACTGGCAACTGTATTGGATTCATGCCTAACCGCCTCTGCGACTAATAAAACCGTCCCACTTTGCTCTAGCCAACAGCGTTCATATCGTGACCTTCACCCTGTTTGTTTTTAAATTAAAAATCGTGTCTTGAACTCTGCATGAGCGTGTTGTACGACCGTGAGGGAATTTCTATGACACGGTCAGGAATTCTTCTGAGATGACATCCTGGTGCTGACAGCCGCCTAACCAATAGTTTCCCTCGGTCATTGAATGCCGGCATGCACTCCCACACTTTAAATTTGATAGATATTGATTTTTTACGCTTGGGCAGCGTGACCGGGCCGCTAACTGTTGTAATCTGCAATGTATGGTGATGTTGTTTATATATATTGCCATTTTGAAATGTTTTTATTTTTTTTAGTATTATCATTTTTAAATATTGTTATTTTATATATTGCCTTTTAAAATATTGTTAATTTAATTATGGTTCATTTTAATATTGATTGGTCCATGATTGATAATTTCTTTTATCTTATCATAAATTTGATTGTTTTTATCCTATCTTAAATGTGTTGTAACAGTAATCTACATTGTCAATGGAAGGGTAAAGTCATGGTAATTATTATTTCTGAATTAGTAAGAGTAATGTTTTTCCCCTATAATGTAGAGGGTAAAGTTAGTTTTAGAAATCATATAAAAGTAATGTCACTATTATTCTATCTGAAATGTTATGTTAATGAAAGATAATTTAATGGAATGTCATGTATCGCAATGTAATGAAATTGTAAGTGAAGTGCTAATGTAATGCACTGGGATGAATTGAAATGAAATGGAGTGTTAATGTAAGGTAATGCATGGTAATGTAACGTTAAGGTAAAGTGGTGTAAAATTTTTATGTAAGGCGAGATGATTGGGATTATTGCAAGCCATTGTGATGTAAAAGGGTATTATGGGCATCATTTCATGGCGACGCTATTATCATTTTCACTGTTAGCAATAGCATACAATTGTAATGTCCTTGAACTAAGTAAAATTAAGATTTTATGACTTAATAAATGGGGGATTGAGATTAATTGTATTTACCTTATGCTAAAGATACTCGTTGGTTAATGAAGTTTAAATGGAGTAATTGGTCTGTAATTAATCACAGTTGATTCGTATACAATACCTTATCTTATTTTGGTTGGTCGTTATCTGAGCCCTTTTTCCTTGTGCCTTTCGTAGAGGACGCGGTTGCTCATTTACTTATTGTTGTGCTTTACCGTGGTAATTTCATGGTGTGGTATGCTTGTGTTGGGCGGGATGTAGACACCTCCATGTAGCCTAGTATATAAGTCTGTGTGGGTGATTATTTCTTTGTAAAGAATCATGTGTCGTATCAAGAGTCTCGGGCCCTTTAAAGGCAGGGTTTCCACTCTTGCGACACACCTGACGGAGATTACTAGTTTCTGCCTGAGCAGTCGGCCAGGAGCCTATCTGACCTTCTCTCTCTCCAGAGCAGAGAACTAAGATCAAACGCCCTGCTTTCCTGTGCAGAAATAGTAAAATCCACTACTATGGATTCTTCCCTCTGTGTTCATGCGGTACATAACCCCGTATGTCATTTAATGCTTGCAGTTATTTGTTGTGCACCTTGTGTCTTCTTGTTGTGATCATCGTGGTTGCGTCTGGTTAGTCGTCGGGTGACGACGTAGAGTCAAGTGTGTATGTTCCTTTTTACACGCGCGCACACAGCTTAAACAAAAAAAAATTGCACCTGTTATCAGAGTTGCTGTCATAACGAGGAGGTTGTTACAATTAGCCTGATTTTAGCCAAACTTTACGAAATTATTTTGGAAAAGAAGATTAGTCTTTGGATAGAAATTCATGGTAAAAGAGCTAAAGGCCAGGTCGGGTTTATGATATATCATTCAATTGTGGACCATCTTGTTACCTTTAGGATCATTGCAAAGGAGTTCCACAGTACTAAAACCAATTGTTTTTGTTGTTTTGTTGACTTTAGAAAATATTTTGACATGGTTCCTAGGAAAAACCTTTGGAATAGGTTGGAAGAGATAAAATTGCCTCTCGACTTGAGGGTTGTTGCAATAAGGATGTATGAGAACATTATTGCTAAGTTTAAAACCACTAAGGGCTATTCAAAAGAGATTAATTGCAATATTGGAGTCAAACAAGGTTGTCCCTTGTCCCATACCCTTTTTGGCATATACATTGACAAGTTAGAAGATTGCTTGGAAAAAGCAGGTTGTGTCGGCCCTACTCTCACTGGTATAGTAATCAATATTCTTCTTTATGCCAATGATATTGTTGTTATGGAAAGGAGTCCCCATGATCTTGAAAACCAACTAAGAATCCTTAAGGATTTTTGCTCCAATATGCGTATGACTATTAATACTGATAAGACTAAGGTCATGATTATTAAATCCAATAAGATCCCTTATGATACGTGTTGGAACATGTATAATTTTGAGATTTTGAACTTTAGATTTTGCTTCCTAGAAATAAAAGTTTTACCCAAAAAAAAAAAATGTAGAGAATTATTCCGGGAATTCGGCTTTCGGAGGATTTCTATCATGATACATCCAAAGCCTCCAAACCCCGAACCATCGAATTGTTAATGACGTTTATGATTAGCTAAAGTTAACGATTTGAATAATTATTGTGATTTTCTAGGTGATAAATTCCATCATACTTTTTAATAATCTCTCTGAAAACAGATCTATACAAAGAACGATAGATTTTATAAAGCTCTTAGAATTTCAAAATCATTTTACCATTTACAATTAACATTTTTTCATTCATTGAAGAGATTACAGACTTATTTTGTTATAGACAAGCTAATATTATTTCCTTAAAGATCAGGGATCCACAAAAAGTTGCAAGGAAGCTCGATAGACCAGATTTCAGAATATAGCAAAATGCTAAACCAGTTTGGAAGCCTGATAAACTAATAAAGGGACCAAATATGGCAGGGAAGGGATAAATAGCCATAAATGGGAGAAAGAATGTGTACAACACAAACCCCCAAAGTTCTAATTCCCTGAAGTAAGAGATCTAGCATCGTGTGTCCTTTTGATTTGGATGGCTGAGAATTACTTCGGAACTCCAGGCTTTGGGCATTTCGAGACGCACAAAAGTGCAAACCCCTGAAGTGCTAAGTCCTTGAAGTAAGATATATAGCGCCGCATGTCCTTTTGATTTGGATGGTTGAGATTTACTTCAAAACTCCAGACTTAGGGCGTTCCGAGATGCATAACATCGCAAACCTTCTGGAGTGTCAGATATGTCGACACGTGTCCACTTCGATAAACAATTTCGATGAACCCGAGGCTTTAGGCCTTTGGAAGTTCTTGCTTCATGCATCCATATTTCTTCCAAAGTGGTTATCTGTCAGAGTGCAAGATTGCTTGACACGTGTCCCTTGCTTGGATCAATGAACAGGAAATTGCATGAATTTCTCTCTGTCTTCTCTACATGTGACCGAAAGCTGTGACCTCGGCTTAACCTTTGGGCTCTTATCTCACTTTGCAAGATCAAAAATCATGTTTTAATGGACCGTGGATATCAATGATCGAGAAATATTGCGGGGGGTGAAGTTGAACGTGGTTTAATTTCTAAAGGCGGTCCCACAATTTAAACCATGGTTTTCTCTTGGGGGTACGTGGCATCATCAGATGCATTGTGGGGTGAATGGTGGTTTACCTCAAAACCACTTCTTCCTGCCCCTGCAAAATAGAAAATTATAAAAGGACTCAACACTTTTCCTCCACCCACTCTATTTTTCACCCTCTAGCCTATCACACTCACTACACGTAACTTACCCCATCTATTACTACCACCTACATCCTCGCATCCACTCATCCCACCTCCTTATTGGACACTTTTCCCCACATCATCCTATTTGTGAATGGTTACTCATCCATGTAACTATTACCCATCCCATAATGAGCCAACACTGATCTATTCATCTAATTATCCACCCCCCCCCTCCATGTCTTCAACTGCAATTCCTTATCCCAGCGAACACATCTGAAGGGACAGATGGCAACAAGATCAAATGGCAAAGACAGTAAGCCAAATGATTGTGGTGGCCTTAATGGACATGTGTACCCATATTAAATATCAAAGTAAAATGAGTGCATCTACAAGACAACGAAGAAACAAAGGAAGCGTCAACAAAACTCAACAATATTTTCATGTTATTTTATTCAGATATATTCTATTTTTAGTCAAATATTGTAGGAAGTCCAATAGTTTTCAGTTGAGATAATTTTTGTATAAATAGATAGATTTTAGATCTATTTGAGGCTACTTCTTGTTGAATGTAAAATAGAAACTCTTTTTGAGTATTAATACAAGTGCAGACATAGATTCTAAGTTTCATTCAATTTGAGTTATGTTTTCCCTCTATGTTTCCATTTCTCTTAATTTCTTTCTGTAATTCTTGAAGAGTGATTGATTGAAATTTAGTACTACATCTACTGTGATCATATTATACCAAGATTTCATTAAGTAAACAAATTTTCCTCTTTTATTACTATGAGTAAAACAAGACATGTGATCTGTGTGAATTATTGCATTTTTATATCCTCTTCAAGGGTACAGATTCTACTTTTCTTCTACTGCAAACAAGGTGAGACTTATCGGTAATTGATACCTGACTTTGTTTAACAGTTTTGTAAATATTTCTACATCATATGACATTATAATTGCAACTCAGATAACGAGATACAACCTCTGTACTGTCTTATTATTAATTTCATTTAAATATTGTTTCTTAGAAAACTAAAAGTAGAAAAACACTTACAAAATACTTCATTTAAAATCTTTGATGCATGACATTATTCTTTAATCCTTAGAATCAATCTCAGGAACAACAATACCTTTGTATATGACAAAAAAAACTTGAAGGAAGTGAATTCATAAAAATATCTTGGAATTGATATTCACCACAAGCTCAATTGGAATTATAACATTGAGAAAAGGATTATTGGGGGATGGAAAGCTTATTATGGGCTTGAAAATAATTGTAAATCAGCTGATCTTTGGAGTTGGTATAAGAATAAACTCCTCTTTGAGACTCTTGTTACACCTATTATTATTTATGGATGTGAATTATGGGGTTGTATTATCTCTCGTGAATCCTGGAGAAAGATAGAGAAAACACAAAAGAATTTTATAACCTATAATCTCAAAATTAAAGGAAAGATACCCTATCCCATCCTCCTCTTAGAAACAAGCCTCTCCCCCATTGAGAGCATGGCTATGAATAGATACCTAATGTATAAGAACAAGTTAAACAACATGGAAGACAAGAGCCTTCATAAAATTGCTTCAAAATCGAGTCATAAACACCATCGACTCAAGCGAGAATGGCATAAAGATGCTCGGTCTTGGCTAAACTATTGGGGAATCATGGAAGACACCATTTTGTAGAATAAAGATAGTATTAAAAAAAACATCAAATCAAAATTTAAGGAGAAAATGTGGTGTGATAAAGAGTTAGAGGAGAAAATAAAATTAAGGTATTATAAGGATGTAATCAACCCTAATATATAAGATCAAAATTCTCTATCTGTTTTTCCAAGTGTAAAGAAAAAAAATAAGCATTGCTAAGATAAGAAAAAATTATCACGAGCTCCATAGTGACACTGGGTGTTGGTCAAATCCTAAAATTCCATGGGATGAAAGAGTGTGTCACATTTGTGACACTAAGAAGGTTGAATATGAAAAGCACTTTCTCTTACATTGTCCATCCTATACCCATATTACATCTCATTTTCAAAATATTTGTCACTCTACTAACCTTCCTAACTTCTTAACTCAACAAAAGTATGGTGATCTTGGAAAGATTCTCTTAATGCTTTTCAAGCACAGAAACACAATTCTAAAGAATCACAAGTAATCACTTACCCTCTTAAGGTACGATAGACCAATTCGATCTTAGTAGACGTTAATCATCATCATCATCATCAATAAAAAATAATCTTTTAATTTTCTCTAAAAAAATTAAATTCCAAAATACTTTCCTTAAAAAATTTGTTGAAGCTTGATTTCTTAATACAAATTGTGGATAACTAAATTTATTTTTATATGAAAATACAATTATTTCCATTGGAAACAAAAACATCCTTCTTTGGGGAATGAATCCACTATGATCAAAAGAACATAATCAACATTGTCACATTTACATTTTTTATTCTTCCAATAACTACATACCTTTTCAACTTATTTTCCCAACAACATGTTCAAGATAATTCTCATTGAGAAAGTATACATTTATCCTAAAGCATTCACCTTACATTGCCTCCAGAATCAATCTTTTAAAAACTTTAAATTCCTAAAATATTTTTTTCATGAAATAATCTTTTAAAAAAAATCTAAATATTTGAAATAAAATTTAAATATCTAAAAATCTAATGATGTTAGTACATAGTACTGAGTCACTTGTCACCTCAACATGCTTCTATCATATTCTATCGAATGTAATGGGTAGCTTCCTTATACTTCCACCCTGTGCCATGGCATATCTACAAATCATGCAAATCAACAATGTTTTAGTTTCTTTGGTACAAGAAATCTAAAATCTACCTACATATAACATTAACGCTATATTAAAATTTCGGAAATAGCTTTTATACCATATTAAAAATTTCTAAATGCACAAAAATATACCATCAACAACTAATAAGATAAATACACAAAACAAAAAATAATAAACATGTTACAACTATAGATCATTACATAACAATAACGATCTATACATCCAAACATTAATATGCTTTATATATTTTCTAATAAAAAAATACTTACGAATGTTTGATATTTTTAGTCCCTGCCGAAGGCATAGAGGGACTATAGTGATCGATAATTCATTGACTTTATATTAGTTTGTCGTTTTGACTACAATTTTTTGCAGAAATTCTATTGTTCGAACTACAAAAGTAAAAACATTATTTTTTATATAATAAAAAAACCTTTATATGTCATGATATCATTAGATAATAGATTTGAGGTCTTATTGTCAGTTTCATTTTTCTCAATGTTGTAAATGTTTACATATCCAAAGTTTTGAGCTTAGACACTCTTTTTTAATTTTTATTACATTTTTACTAAAATCTTTACATATTGAAAGTTCTGAGCATCGACATTGTTTTTTAATGTTTTTATTATTATTAGTCCCTTCCAAAGGCATAGAGGGACTATATCAATCGATAATTTGTTGAATTCGTATTAATATGTCCTTTTATTATTATTTTTATTTGTATTGAAATGTTTACATACCGAAGGTTTAGAGCATTGACACTTTTTTTGAGGTGCTTGAATAGGCCTGACAACTTAAATGTTTACATAGCACAAGGTCCTTAAACATGAATGACAACCTAAATTTTTTCATACCACAAGGCCCTTACACAACCTGACAGCCTTAAATGTTTACCTAAATAGGCTTCTCAGAGTACATTTTTCCTCGAATTTTTCCATACAATGTTGCAGTGAATTTGGACAATATTGTTGTCCGCCCCCAGTTGCATAACCATTGTGACGCAGACCGCACTCCACAGAGTACGTCCGATACCACCAGGACCTTCTTCTTCACTGGCCCGAAGAGATAAAATTCTCTTCAACTCCCTTGTTAGATGTTTTGTACACCCACAGAGTGCTCTTAGCGATCTCCCTTTATCCTATTGGGAAATCGGACCTCACGAAATTGCGAGTCTTGCACTCGGGTTCCAAAATCCTCGAAACCCGATGTATAATGGCCCATGGCTCCCTGGCTTCTTATCAGGAATTACCATGTCAGGAAATCTGTACTCACGCTGTCATGAGTCACTGCTCATGCAAATCCCCGATTCCCGATCTCCGATAGTGCTTCTGTGACCCTTAGCCCCTTCCGGCTACTCTTTCGCCTATGACCTGTCGTGCCACGAGACCACGGTTCGCTCCCTGTCGGAGTTTTAGACTTCGTGGGTTTGATATACGTAGAACTTGCACTCCCAGAAATTCCGAAATGCCGAACCCCAATGCCACCTATCTTCCACTCGTTCCCACGATCCCACACGCGAACCAACGGTTGCCGAGATATCGCCTCTCGCGACCTCACAAACTTTGACGTGAATCGTTGTGGCTCCAATTCACGAACCTCCAAGCTCACAAAATGTCGATGCCACTTGGAATTGGCCCACGGAAAGGCTTCACCTTCTGACACCTGTCCTCCACTACAGGCCTTAACCCTATCGAGAAATCGCGTATCGGGATATCGCGATTCCTATTGTCGTGAGTCTCTCGTCACCGAGAACTCCGAAATGCTGAATCCTGAGTCTCCGAGACCCCTCGCCATGTGTCCCTGCTGAGATCAATGGCTCCAATCCTATCGGGAAATCATGGATCGCAATTCTTATGTGCAAAAGTTTTACGACTCCGGAAACCTCGTTTCTTCGATGAGCCGACCTCTGATTCTCCTCCGGATGCCTGACACGTGTCCAGTCAAGATCTACAACTGCGATCCTCCCTCGGGTTTTCGGGACTTTCAAGGTCTCCAATCCTTAACCTTTAAAAACCCGATGACTCCGCTATCCCGATGACCTCGGTCGAGACTGTTCCTCTATACCTCTGGGCTTAACCCCGGCACAACTTCTCAAGATCTGATGGCTGTCGGATCTTCACAATTTCCTCGACGGATCCTGACTGTCGATTCCTCCTCCCTGAGGATTTCTTGAAAATGACTAAGTGCTTCTTCTCGCACTTTGCCCTTCAAAGCCTGCTCTTGAAATTCCTGCTTGAACCTTCCTCAACACGAACCTTCTATGCTCCCTTTCAACGATATCACAAAAGATTCTATACCTCTTGAGCTTATTCACTCTGACTCCTTCATAGGAATTTATGCGCACTCCTTGCGCTCGACGTTCAACAATTTCTCAAGTGTTGAATCCTTCAGACTCTGCGCACTTCCTACAGCAGCAGTCCTTAGCTCCTTTTGCTCAGATACACAACTGAGACTTCTTCCTCTTCAGCCTGCGCCTCCCTCGCATGGCTTTAGCAACCCAAATCAACTTATGGGTGAACGAGAACAAAAGTTAAACTATCGAGCCCTTATCAATGCACTCCTTGTGGATGAATTCAACTGCACTCTTTGCAGGAATCTTCTGGCTCAGATAGAGAAACAATTGAAACTCATTCTCCCTCAGACTCCAAGTTAAACCATGAAATCACATGCACAGCATATATAAATAAAATGCATACAAAGAACAAACATTCATGAGCACATCATCAACACAGAGAAATAACACCAGCCATGAATTTGAATCAGAACTTCATTCTATTAATTCAACATCTGTACATGGGTGTTCTTCACAATATTCTCTGCTTCCTCCTCTCTTCTGAATGTTTCTGAATAATGTTACAATGATACAAAGGAGGGTGTCTATATCCGTTTTCCCTCTCGGATCTCTAAACTGTCTATTCTGGAATTAAAATCCTATCTACCTGCATTAAATAAAGTAAATGCCTCCTATCTACTTCAGACAAGAGCGTAAGGCTCGAGGTCTGATACAATACAATAGGCGCTCCTTCATAAATGTTTCATTGAAGGATATGGCGCTTCATCTTTAATGAAAATTCAAAAAGTTTATCAAGCTTATATGTCATGTGTTTAAAAACACATGCGCTGGCTTCACGCTTGCTTTGGTAGTCGCGATGCTCCTGCATCGTACTCCCCTGCTTGAAAGAGTTCATGGGCTCCTGTCCATGAGCTCCTGCACGGTCTGTCCATGCTTCTGAATCACTTCCTCGATCTCCCAGCTGGCATCCTCCACTGGATGGTTTTTCCATTTGACCAGATACTCAAAATACTGCTTTCGCCTGGTCATTTTGCTTACCCTTTTGTCAAGTATACGCTCCATTTGTGGCTTTTTTGCCATCGACATCTGCTTTTGCCACTGGATCTCTATCTGTTCATCACGTCCAGATCCTGTTTCTTTAGCCTTATAAGGATATAAGTCTGAAACATTGAATGTCGGAGATATTCCGATCTCATCCAACAATTCAATCTCATAAGCATTTTCTCCCAACTTCTTCAGGACTCTGCATGGCCCAATTTTCTTCATCTTCATCTTGTTGTATGTTCCCCTTGGGAACCTTTCCTTCCTCAGATGTGCCAGAACTATATTTCCAAGCTCAAATTGAAGTTGTCTCCGATGTTGATCCTCTCTGCGCTTGTACTCCTGGTTCGATTCCAACAATCACTGCTTCACCCTGCTGTGAAGTTCTTGCATCGCCTCCGTAAATTCTTCAGCACTTGCACTTTGAGTCATTATTTGTTCTAAATCCCTCAGTTCAGATACTCCTCTTTGCTTCCTGCCATATAAAATTTCAAACGGACTTTTCCCTGTGCTTCGATTCACCGAATTATTGTAGGCGAATTCTACCTATGGCAATACACTATCCCAGTTGTTATGGTGCTCCATCACCAAGCTCCTCAACAAGTCCCCTAGACTTTTGTTGAACA
The DNA here is from genome assembly GCA_032191745.1 of Picea mariana. NCBI lineage: Eukaryota > Viridiplantae > Streptophyta > Pinopsida > Pinales > Pinaceae > Picea > Picea mariana. The sequence continues at coordinate 87,807 of JASDQU010503850.1, forward strand.
CTTCTGTTTTCCCATCTGTCTATGGATGATAGGTAGAACTAAACATTAAGTTAGTCCCCATCTTCTTCCAGAGTGTCCTCTAGAAATGTCCAATGAATTTGGTATCCCTATCCGAAACTATGCTTTTCGGCAGTCCATGAAGTCTAATAACCTCCTTGAAAAATAAATTTGCGATGTGAGTTGCATCGCTGGTCTTCTGGCACGGAATAAAATGTGCCATCTTTGAAAACTTGTCAACTACCAAAAATATTGAATCATACCCTCTTTGCGTCCTCGGCAATCCTAGGATGAAATCCATGCTGATCGCCTCCCATGGCCTTTCTGGTATGGGCAATGGATGATAAAAACCTGCATTCTGCTTTCTTCCCTTAGAATGTTGGCAAATTCTACATCTGTCAACAAACCTTTTAACTTCTGACCGCATCCCTGGCCAAAAGTATGATTTGCTCAGCTTCGCGAATGTTTTGTCATGGCCAAAGTGCCCTGCTAAGCCTCCGTTGTGCTTTTATTTCAACAAGCTCTCCCTCATGGAGCAATTTGGAATACATAATTGATTTCCTTTGAACAGCAATCCATCTTGGATCATGTAATCTATCCACTAGCTTCTGTCCCTGAGAACTGGGTTCTCAGCTGCTCCAAATGCCTCTGCAAAATCTGCATCACCTGTGTACATCTCCTTGAGATCATCAAAGCCTAAAGTTTTGACTTTGAACTCCTACAATAGCAAACATTTCCTGCTCAAAGCATCAGCCACTTTGTTAGCAGTACCTGAAATATGTTTGATAACAAATGTAAAATTCTGCATGTATTCTACCCATTTAACATGCCTCTGATTTAATTTCTCCTGCTGAGTTACATACTGCAATGCATGATTATCACTATATAAAATGAATTCCCTTGGAATCAAATAGTGTCTCCATTTTTTCAATGCCTGTATGATGGCATAAAATTCTTTATCATATGTGGATTATTTTTCCTTTACATCATTCAGCTTCTCACTGAAATAAGCAATTGTTCTGTCATCCTGACTCAAGACCGCTCCTATGGCAAAACCACTCACATCACATTTCACCTGAAATGTTTTCCGAAAATCCGGCAACACCAACACCGGTTGTTCTGTGATCTTCCACTTCAACAAATAGAAGCTTTTCTTAGCCTCTTCAGTCCAATGAAAAGATTTATGTCTTTTCTTGACTGTGTCCATCATGCTGCGCTGATCCCGCTAAAATTTCGGATGAATTTCCTGTAGAAACTCGCTAGTCCATGAAAACTTCTCACCTCGAAAACATTTTTTTGTGATGGCCAATTATTTATTACCTCCACTTTACTTGGATCCATCTTCAATTCATTGGCTGATATGACAAACCCCAAGCAAATGAGTTCTGTCTTCATAAATGAATATTTCCTCATGTTAATCAACAGCTTCTCTTGTTGTAGCTTCTTCATTACTGCAGCTAAATGCTTTAGATGTTCTTCTTTCGTTTTGATGAAAATCAATATGTCATCTAGATAAACAATGACAAACTTCCCTATGAATTCTTTTAGCACTTCGTTCATTAACCTCATGAATGTACTTGGCGCATTCGCCAAGCCAAACGACATGACTAGCCATTTGTACAACCCTTCGTTGGTCTTGAAGGCTGTCTTCCATTCATCGCCTTCCCTCATGCGAATTTGATGGTATCCACTTTTCAAATTGACCTTTGAAAAAAAAATTGCTCCACTTAAACAGTCCATCAAGTCATCCATTCTTGGCAATGGGAACCTGTACCTGATGGTAATTTTGTTAATGGCTCTGGAATTTGTACACATTCTCCAGCCTCCATCTTTCTTTGGGCTGAGTATCGTTGGAACAACACACCGACTCAAACTTTCCCTAACCAGTCCTTTGTCCAATAACTCCTGGACCTGTTTCTTAACCTCCTCTTTCTCCTAAGGCGTCAACCTGTACACAGCCTTGTTTGGCAAACTAGCTCCCGGTACAAGCTCTATGTGGTGACTTATGCTCCTCATCAGCGGCAATGAATGAGGTAATTCGTCCACCACTATATCAGGGAACTCCTCTAGCAGTTCCTGAATTTCTTCCGGAAAATCATCCACTCTTGCGCTGGTTAAAATGATTTTGGGTTTTCTGACCACAAAGAATTGTGGATCTTCCTTCTTTTTAACTTCTGTAAGAAGCTCCTTCCCACTCATGAGAAGTACCTTGTTGTTCACTTCCGGTTTCGTCTCCTTATCTTTTATCAGAAGTAACATATGTGTTCTCCCATTCTTCTCCAGGGTATACGTATTCATCTTCCCATCATGAATCACATTTCTAGCATACTGCCATGGTCTTCCCAACAGTAAATGGAAAACATCTATAGGAATGACATCACATAAAATCTTGTCATTATATCCTCCTATTTTAATGTCAACTAAGCATTGTTTAGTGACACTCACCTGATGCCCCTTCTGTAGCCATGAAACTTTACATGGACTCGGGTGATTAGTTGTCTCCAGCTCTAGTTTCTCCACCATCTTGGTTGAATCGAGATTGTTTGTGCTTCCGCTGTCCATAATGACTTTGCATTTCCTATCTTTGGTCTTGCATGCAGTTCTGAATAGTCTGCTTTTCTGATCTGTGTCCTCCACCTCCTTCTCGGGTGTTAAGAGAACTTTACGCATCATCAATGACCTTCTGTCTTCTATGTCTTCTGCTTCAGCAGCTCGCCTCTGTGCCTCGGTGATGTGCGCTTCTCCTCCATCCTTCTTTCTATCCGGACAATCAACCGCTTTGTGCTTGTTCTTCCCACATGTGTAGCATGTGATGATTCCTCCTCTCCCTCTACCTCGACCTCTAGTATGAGGAAGAGTGTTTGCATCATCATAATATCCTCGCTGATCAGTTTGCTGCCTTATCTGTTCAGCATGTGGCCCTCACTGTGAGGTTCCACCTCTTTCAGCTTTACCCTGAGGTCTCTTCCAGTCATCCTTAGATTCCTGGAACCTGTCTTGTGCAACTGATTTACCTCTCAGCTGGCTGTTACCTCGGCCTCGTTGTGCTGGCTTACGACTCAGCTTTTCCTCATCTTTCAAAGCCATCTGATATGCATCCTCCACCAGTCTAATGGTTGTCATACTCATCTCATCCTCGATATCGTATCTTAAGCCATTCATATATCTGGAAATTTTTTCATCATCGCTCTCCCGATGACCTGCTCTAATATTGAGCTTGTAGAATTCTTCGGTATATTCCTTCACCGTCATCAACTTTTGTCTCAAGTTCTGCATTCTCCTGAATAGTGTGATCTGATAATCCCTTGGGATGAATTTTGCCTTCATCTTCGCAATCATTCGATCCCAGCTTTTGATCTTTTTCTTGCCTTTGGAATGTCTATCTGTCTGGAGCTCGTCCCACCATAACGCTGCATGTACCTTCAATTTCGTGACAACATGCCTTACCTTCTTATCCTCTTCGATATCTTCATAATCGAAGTAGGTGTAAAGAGCTCTAATCCAATCCAACATCTCTTCTGCATCCAAACTTCCTTCATAAGTTGGAATGTCCATTTTTGTCTTTGAACTCATTTGAGCGATAGCCTTAATCAACCGCTCATTGGCTGCATATTTGGATGCAACTTCTCCTTGTTGTTCAGCTTCAGCTTCGCCTTCGGAGTCACTTCGATCTCCAGCATTTTTTGTGCATCTCTGTGCTGCTTCCATATCTTCCAGTCTCACCCGAAGATCTCGTATCTGCCTCTCCATCTCTGGATTCCCTGCCGGTATACCTCTTCTTCACACATCCCTGTCCTCTGGATCAGGTGATTGCCTCTCTCTTCTGGGCGGCATGGTGAAATCTTCCTTTCTCCTCTGCTACAGAAAACAGAGATATTTTTCTTGCTCTGATACCACTTGACGCAGACCGCACTCCACAGAGTATGTCCACTACCACCAGGACCTTCTTCTTCACTAGCCCGAAGAGATAAAATTCTCTTCAACTCCCTTGTCGTAATTTTTCTACACCCATAGAGTGCTCTTAGCGATCTCCCTTTATCCTATCGGGAAATCAGACCTCCCGAAATTGAGAGTCCTGCACTCGGATTCCAAAATCCTCGAAACCCGATGTATAATGGCCCACGTCTCCCTGGCTTCTTATTGGGAATTACCACGTTGGGAAATTGGTACTCACACTGTCATGAGTCACTACTCATGCAAATCCCTAATTCCCAATCTCCGATAGTGCTTCTGTGGCCCTTAGCCCCTTCCGGCTACTCTTTCGCATATGACCTTCCGTGCCACGAGACCACGGCTCGCTCCCCGTCGGAGTTTCGGACTTCATGGTTTTGATATGCGTAGAACTTGCAATCCCGGAAATTCCGAAAGGCCGAACCCCGATGCCACCTATCTTCCACTCGTTCCCACGATCCCACACGCGAACCGACAGTTGCCGAGATATCACCTCTCATGACCTCGCAAACTTTGACGTGAATCGTTGTGGCTCTAATTCATGAACCTCCGAGCTCATGAAATGTCGATGCCACTTGGCATTGGCCCACGTCAAGGTTTCACCTTTCGACACCTGTCCTCCACTACAGGCCTTAACCCTATCGACAAATCGCGTATCGGGATATCGCGATTCCTGTTGTCGTGAGTCTCTCGTCACCAAGAACTCTGAAATGTCGAATCCCGAATCTCCGGGACCCCTCGCCACGTGTCCCTGTTGAGATCAACGGCTCCGATCCTATCAGGAAATCACGGATCACGATTCCTATGTGAAAAAGTTTCACGACTCCGAAAACCCTGATTCTCTGATGAGCCGACNTCGCGATTCCTGTTGTCGTGAGTCTCTCGTCACCAAGAACTCTGAAATGTCGAATCCCGAATCTCCGGGACCCCTCGCCACGTGTCCCTGTTGAGATCAACGGCTCCGATCCTATCAGGAAATCACGGATCACGATTCCTATGTGAAAAAGTTTCACGACTACGAAAACCCTGATTCTCTGATGAGCCGACCTCCGATTCTCCTCCGGATGCCTGACATGTGTCCAGTCAAGATCTACGGCTGCGATCCTCCCTCAGGTTTTTGGGACTTTCAAGGTCTCCAATCCTTAACCTTTAAAAACCCGATGACTACGCTATCCCGATGACCTCAGTCGAGACTGTTCCTCTGTACCTCTGGGCTTAACCCCGGCACAAGTTCTCAACATCTGACGGCTGTCGGATCTTCGCAATTTCCTCGACGGATCCTGACTGTCGATTCCTCCTCCCCGAGGATTTCTTGAAAATGACTAAGTTCTTCTTCTCGCACTTTGCCCTTCAAAGCCTGTGCTTGAAATTCCTTCTTGAACCTTCCTCGACACGAACCTTCTATGCTCCCTTTCAACGATATCACAAAAGGTTCTATACCTCCTGAGATTATTCACTCTGACTCCTTCAGAGGAATTTATGCACACTCCTTGCGCTCGGCGTTCATCAATTTCTCAAGTGTTGAATCCTTCAGACTCTGCGCACTTCCTGCAGCAGCAGTCCTTAGCTCCTTTTGCTCAGATACACAACTGAGACTTCTTCTTCTTCAGCCTATGCCTCCCTCGCATGGCTTTAGCAAACCAAATCAACTTCTGGGCGAATGATAACAAAAGTTAAACTATCGAGCCCTCATCAATGCACTCCTTGCGGATGAATTCAACTGCACTCTTTGTAGGAATCTCCTGGCTGAGATAGAGAAACAATTGAAACTCATTCTCTCTCAGACTCCAAGTTAAACCATGAAATCACATGCACATCATATATAAAGAAAATGTATACAAAGAACAAACATTCATGATCACATTATCAACACAGAGAAATAACACCAACCATGAATTTGAATCAGAACTTCATTCTATTAATTCAACATTTGTACATGGGTGTTCTTCACAATCTTCTCTGCTTGCTCCTCTCTTCTGAATGTTTCTGAATAATGTTACAATGATACAAAGGAGGGTGTCTATATCCGTTTTCCCTCTCGAATCTCTAAACTGTCTATTCTGGAATTAAAATCTTATCTACCTGCATTAACTAAAGTAAATGCCTTCTATCTACTTCAGACAAGAGTGTAAGGCTCGAGGTCTGATACAATACAACAGGTGCTCCTTCATAAATGTTTCATTGAAGGATATGGTGCTTCATCTTTAATGAAAATTCAAAAAGTTTATCAAGCTTATATGTCATGTGTTTAAAAACACATGCGCTGGCTTCACGCTTGCTTTGGTAGTTGCGATGCTCCTGCATCACATTGTATGTGTCATACTTCTTCTATGATTGGAGTGCAATTTGGACATCGTTGAATATACATAAATTGTTTACTGGTTCGGTAGTTGCTTCTTGTTTGTTGGTTCACCATTTGTTGCTTGTTGTTGTTTGGTTCAACTTTGCAAGGTTGAGGACCTACGCCTGGGGTTGTTCTTGTTGGTGCTTGCTGCTTGCTTTTGTTTATGTCATCTTTGCAAGGTTGGGGTCGTGCATGCAAAGTTGGAGCTGTTTTTTTATACTTTCTGTGGTCCAGGTGTTGCACCCACAATTCGACTTGCACTTTTGTCGTTCATCATTTCAGAGTAAGTTTCGATGCCACAATTTCATTTCTATTTTTTCTTTGTTGTTCACTGTTTGTAGTTTGCAAGTAATAATGTTTGAGTATTTCTACTGGCATGATCGTCATATGCTTATGGTTCCTTCTGTGCTTGGGTTGCAGTTTGGTAATCGTTGGATATACATATGTTTTTTACTGGTTCAGTGGTTGTTGTTTGTTCGTTGGTTCATTGGTTCGTCGGTTGCTGCTTTTTTTTGTTTATCTCAAGTTTGCAAGTTTGAGGTCATAGGGCTACATTTGGGCATGTTTGTGCTTGCTCGCTAGTTTGTTTCTTACTGCTTTATTTTTTTTACTTCGGCTTTGCAGGGTCGGGGTCCTGTACCAACAATTGGAGTTGTTTTTTTTTTCGCTTTGTGGTGTTCAGGTCCTACACCCACAAGTAGACCTATGGTTCTGTCGTTTGTCATGTCTGGCGAAGTCAAGATCTGGTGCCTATCCCATGCCCACCTATCCTGCTCTTAAATTTTTCTCCAATTCTTTTTCCTATCTCTGGACCATATCTACATGTCTTTGCAAAATGTTCTTATAGCAGAAAAGGATACTAAGATGGTGCTAACAAGAGTAGCGTTCCGTGGATTGCAAATTGTAGTATTTGGTTTCTATGTTGCTTAGCGCGCAACATTACTAGCATAATAAATGTGTTCTCAAATGCATCACACCATTAACATTTGGACGAAACCATTATCATTCTACGATACTTCAGTGTTGACATGATACAAAATTGTGGCATAAAAAATAATTGGACAACTACATGTGCAATTACAATGTCCATTGTCTTTTTGTTAAGATAAAACATGTGCAAAACACACTTATTAACCATATATGGTGAAATGTGATCATATCACAATACAACCTCTTTATCCTGTACATAGACTGGTGTGACTACGATACAATTTGTCTTGTACTTGAAATATGAGATGTACACTAAAGATACTGCAAGATTATATTTCCATATCTCAAAGCATATCTGGATACTTTGCTGCAGAAAACCAAAATCATTCATCTATGATCATGCGATTTATTAATATTTTATGGCTTGTAATATATTTTGGGCAGGAAAAACTTTATATAATTACAACCATGGATGGAGAAAAGCAAAGGTTCATGTTTCTAACTATCTTTTATTCTATTCGTTGATTCTCATTTAGTTTCTGTACATATTACTTGTTCTCTCCTGCATACTAGCTTCCATTCATGTTCATTGTATTTTGTACGTTCCCACATTGAAACAAATAGAATAGATGGAGAAAATGAAGGAGTCTTTACTGCAGGTGTAGAAGAGGAGATACAAAGATACATGCTTGTACTGTTATTTCATATTCCATTGTTTTGTATTTCATTTATTGTTTGTATATGTGTTCACCTAATTTATTGTATGTAGATATTGTGTATCTTCCTACATAATAACTTATCTTCATGTCCTTTGTATTTTTTGTGTCGCTACATTGAAATAAATCGAACTATGTTTATTTTTTTTACATGTCTTCCTGCATACCAACTTCCTTCATGTCCATTGTATTTTTATGCATTGTTACATTTAAACAAACAAAGTGGTTGGAGAAGACGATGGAGTCTTTGCCGTGAATGTAGAGGAGGAGTTACAAAGGTGCATGCTTCTACTCTTATTTCATATTCCAGTGTTTAGTATTTCATTTATTGTCTGTATATTTGTTCTACTTGTTCTACTGCTTTGCACCTATTTTACTATATGTAGATACTACGTATCTTTATACATAGTAAATTATCCTCATGTGAATTGTATTCTCTTTGCTCCTACATTGAACTAAATAGAACTGTATTTCTTTCTTTTACATGTATTTCTGCATACTAAATTACCTTCATGTCCATTGTATGTTCTATGTTGCTACATTGAAAGAAACAAATTGGTTGGACATGAATATGAATTCTTATATGCCACAACAAAGGGGGTTGAAGTACAATGTCTGAAAAGGTATACCAACTATGCTAGTAAATCAAACACACAAAATGAGTGGGTGCATATAATATTGGACTAGAAAATGATGATTTGGCAACAATGGGAATTTTTTTAGGCTTCCTGCTTCCAAACATTTCCCTCTCCATTTCTAATTTTCCCACTTTCTATTATCCCTTTTGTTTCCATCTTCTATACTTAACCAAATTCCCCTTTGTTTTTCTCATTTACTTTCACTTTCTGTTTTCATTGTTTAGTTGTCTTTCCAAAAATATCTAGGTGCGCGGGTTGGCGGACTCACAGGTTCACATTTATTCTTAGGCTTTTATATCACGACTTCGACCGACATTTTCCTCATTCCATACTTAGACACTTTTTCGTTCGTAGGTTCCCGGGCTAGCGGTTTCAAGATTGTGCCTCTAGCTTCAGAGGTTTCATGATATACATATTGGTCATCGTACCCCCCCAACATTCCCTATTTCCTTTTACACATTTTTGCAGTCAAAAAATCCAAGGCATACAATTTGACCATTGGGTCCTCATGTTTCCTGAGTATCCCTTGACACCCTATTTCATATCCCATCTCCTTCGACCCTGTATGTGACATTCAAAACAATTATGGACAATATACAATGCATATGCTTATTTAGTCCTTCTAATGTTCATCTACAAGTGCTTGCATTAGAAAAAGTTGGACTAGTGACATGGCCATGAGTAGTCAATAACCTCAAACATCAACAAACCGACAAGGAGAAAGGTAAAGATGCATACATTGTGTTCCTCATATTTTTACCAAACAAATATTCTCAACTATTTATTCATCTATACCATGGTAAATAAGTTGATGTCATTTGCAACACATACTTTGCAGTTCACAAGAAGTATCAACGAGCGCAAGTAAGATGCTGAACATAGCGCAAATTCTGCAGAATAAGAGGTCTGGTTGCAAAAATTTGGCTCCATACTTCATCCAAGTTGTGTGTCTACTTGTACATTTATTCGAGGAAAAAAACAAAAAAATAATGCAGACTACCATTCACATTACTTTTCCTGTTCAAAAAATGTCACCAGGTCTAAACTTATAACACCCAAAATACTATCAATAGAGGGATTGACTAACCGCCAAATTGGAAAAGTGTTCGTTGGGGACATAATGGTTGTCTATAGAACCTACTTGGACATGTCAAACAAAACTAGATCCATTATGCATGCTGACATGACAAACAACAAAGCCCTGATGACAGTCACACTGACTCTTCCCACACAACTTGTCCAAAAACCTGCATAAAATATATTTCCAGGTAATGGGATATCCATTACAAATTTTAATATATTTCCCAAAATAGTATATGACCGTGGTGATTGTGATCGGATTATATTTCTCAACAAAACAAGTATTGTGGAAAAAATTCCAGCTATTTGTTCAGAATATCATTTCATCTCATACACAACTATCATCCAACTTTCATAGAGCAACGACACTTACCCAATCGGAACCATTGGTGTAGCTATCACACTCGTGAGAAAACTTGGCTCACAACACATTCTCCATATAAAATATGGAGAGTCATACAACGACAAGGAAATGGTATCATTCTCCATATCCAATTTTGTCCTTTATTTTCACATGTCAATGAATCTCGATTATCTTACACAACTATTGCACTGTTCCATGTTGCAGCTACAATTTTTCGATGCCTATTCAAATTCGTTTTCCTCAATGAAACAACAATTGCATAAAGGGAAATTTCCACTTATGCTCTTCAAAAATATAAAAAAGAAAAGAGATGTTAAATAAATGATCTTTCGCACAACCCAAACAACAATTGTAATAAAATTGCGAACAAACATAATACATGATCTCAAGAAACTAACTAGATCTACAATGGTTGTGCGTATACATCTACAATTTCATCCTCACTTTTCTCATACAAATTTCCTTCACCAATTTTCTAAATTTTTTATTTTTTTTGTTGTGAAGTTGTATATTATATTGTTCAATATATTAACTACTATGCTCACGTGCCCAGGTTGAGGTTGTTTTGATTGCAGCGAATGTGTACTTGACCCCATTCAAGCCTGTATGTTCCAAATGAAACTCTCCTTCTTCTTATTTTGTTTTAATAAATGATGATATAATTGATTGTCTGTGATGCCGTAAAATGTGTACTTACATATATAGACATTGCCTCAATGCTGCCATCCGAACCGTGGGCAACACAATCATATATTGTACAATTAGACAACCTCTATTACAAGATGTGCTTCCTGGGTTAGTAGAATTTATATATGAGGTATACCTACAGAAAAAGGCAAACAGTGTCTATGTGTTGCGTGACTTTTGGATACATAGCAAATTTACCTTAAACGAGGACAATGCAATATTGCATATCGGATGAAATATAAATAAAAAATAAATAAAAAATTAAAAAAATCATATCAAGCTTTGGTAGGAAACGAAAAAATCTCTTGTGTGTCTGTAATTTTTCTTCAATACCCAAATGAATGTTCATCGGACTCGAGTTCTTCGGAGTTTACAGCTATGGCTATAAAATTTTCTTTTCATAGATTTTGTCTCTTTTTGTGCACTTGAAAAAGCAAGGAGAATCTAACTACAAATCAAATCGTTGTTGTTATTTTGATGGTTTTTTGCATCTCCCAGTAATAATTTTGCATATTTTTTGGGGTGTCCAATTGAAAAAAATATGGTGGCTAGCCGTGGATTTGTTGGAGGAGTCTGCACCTTTTTGGGTGCCCAAATTGGAAAAATGTTTTCCAACTATATAGCCATGGCAGGATTTCTGCATTTTTTGGGTACCCAAATAAAAAAGAAGATGATATCCAACTATACATTTATGGTATGATATATGCATTTTCTCGATGCCCTAATTGAAAAAAAAAATGCTCAACATGGATTGAAGCATGAGCTTGAGATGTTCAGAACTCGCTATAGAGATTGGGGAGTTCAGGGATTAGAATTCATACAGGCAGGTTCATTTATTGTTGATGTACAAGCTCATAAGATTGTTCAGTCCAGAAATGGGAAGCATGAGGACAAACCCCATATAAAGTATCCAACTGTGAATAACTCAGGCCCATCCTTTGAACCGTCGAAATGGATTTCTCCTCTAGGCAGAACCATCAGGCATTTCCAATAATATTGGAAATTTGGCATTGTTAAAACTGGTAGTGATAGAACATGGCACTATCAGAAGAAAATGTCCATAGTGATCTTGCTTCATGCTAAAATAGTAATCGGCAAGTTTCTTGTTCCCCATTTGGGGGTTTTGTTATAGCTGGGATACAATGGCAAAGCTCTATTGGTTTTGTGTTGTCTTGTGTTTTCCAGAATTTTGTTCATATCTCATGGCCCCAATTATTTTCTCATGGGAACATATACTAGATGTAAGAGAAAACCAATGCCACGTGTGTTTTTTTATATATATCAAATTGATTGATGCATAGTTCGATGTGTATTGCTCTATGGACCCTTGTGGGATCTCACTTGGCACCTTCTATGTTCATGCATTGCATTGTACCTCAAGTTTCAATACATTTGGTGTTTACTTGGCTCTTGGTTGTATGCTGCGTTCTGGAAAATTAATGATACATTCAGGATCTTCGCAGTTTTTCTATGATCTTAAAGATTATGCAAGACCTTCTTTTCCTTTTAATATAATCTCTCTGACGCAAATGTAGTATGTGGCTCATTTTAACACTTTTCCTTGATCGATGAACTTAGCAAAATTCATCTCCAAGAATATTTTGAAATAAAAGGATATATACTATGGGAAGTCCAATGGAACTATCATATCAACAACGGGACATTAAAATTCAAATTCGTCTTAAAATTCAAATTCACCGTTGTTATACTTACGGTGAAGTTGATAGTACAATAATTTTACTTAAACATCCCAAAATTGATTTTCTTATGGCTTTTTGGTGCTTCTCTTATACAAACACATCCTTGAAACTATAAACATGACTTGTTTTATCTATTCCTTGATTAAAGAGATTGTTAACCTATTTAATGCACTTCATATTTACTATTAAGACCATCAATGGGGATTTCTTACACCAATTCCCACTTCTGAAAATTTCCCTCTTATTTCCCTTTCTGGTTACTTAGTCATTTTTCGGAAAATGTCTAGGTGCGGGGGTTGGTGGATTCATGTCTTCAGAGTTCCACTGATACTTTTATATCACAATTCTAACCGACCGCTTCCCTGTTTCGTATTCAAAAAACTTTTTGGATCGCGAGTTCCCAGGTAGGAGGGATCAACATTACATTTCCATTGTTTCGTCGCCTGAAAACAACACCTAGACTTCCCCGATATGCAAATTGCCAACCAAACTCCCCTTTATTTTTTCTCAATTGCTTTCCCTTTCTGGTTACTTATATTTTATTTTTTTTCCGAATGTCTCATGCTTTTATATACAACACCTGAATTTTCGCATTATACAAATTGACTGTCGAAGTTCGTCATTGTCCCATGTTTCATGTTACACATTTTGCAATCAAAAGTTGGGATACATACAATTTGACCATCGGTCCCTCACGTCTCGAGAGTAGAACTTGTTGCCCTGTTTTCAAGCCCATCAATATTGCCTATCCTAAGTATGTCTCATGCTTTTATATCACGAGTCTGACCAACCGCTTACCCATTGCATACTTGGCCATTATTACCATTGCCAGTTCCTAGCTATGCTTGTTCAACATTGCGCTTCCATTGTTCTGCTACCTAAAAGCAACACCCAAAATTCTGTGATATACAAATTGACCACCGAAATCTTTCATTGTGCCTTGTTCCTTGTTACACATTCTATAGTCAAAAGTTTAGAGACATACAATGCTGGGAATAGGTAGGGAGGGCTCGTGCCGAACAGAGCAAAGGATGCTGTAGGACATCATTGCGTGGTCACCACTTATACAACACCAGAGGATACCAGTGAACTTCACACAGGTCGGCACAGATCTGCAGATTGGATCCTTTACTAAAACAACAGCATAATCAAAAGAACAAACTGCCATTGCTGGTGCTGGATCGATTACTGAATCTACGGAGTAAACTGTGTAAAAAGCAACTGAATCACCAGAGTTTACTTTTGCTTCATCTGCAGAATCTACAAAGTCGACTGAATCAAAAGCATATGCATAATCAGAAGGAGCATAATCCAAATAAGCAGCTGATGGATTTGACCATCGGCCCCTCACGTCTCCTGAGTATAACTTGTGACCCTATTTTGAAGCCCACCTGACCGCTTTCCATACTTGGCCATTTCTTGGAATCTCTTTCGTGGGTTGGCAGGTGGACGAAATGTGCAATGCTTAATCGCTCTTCTCCATCCCCATCACCTTCGCACTTCTTTCTAGATATGCAATTATTAAGATTTAATGCTAATAGCTCATTGTGAAGGAACCGTTAAGATTGTCATTAATGTCTGAAAGGCTGGAGAAGTTTTGTAATTAATACGGATTAAACCAATATTTGTAGAGAGTTGTGTTATCCTTTCCAATTATTCATTTCAAGCATCATGCAATCTATTTCGCATGTCATACGGTTGGCACCTTTACAAAATATCTAATCCTTAATCACTATTCGTTGTCACCGCCACCTTTGCACTTTTTTCTAAGTATGCAATTAGTAAGATTTAATGCTAACAAATTATTACGCACGAACCATGGAGATTTTCATTGATCGATGAAAGGCTCGAAGAGATCTTTCATTGATACGCATTAAACCATGATTTTCATAGGGTTATATTATCCCTTCCGAATTTTCATTTCAAACATCATCTGGAGAAAACATAAATTCTTGTTAACTCATGGTAGTAGTTCTGTCCAGATACAGTAAACACCTTTGGGCATGATGACTAGAGGTTTCAGTACTCCAGGGCATATTCTTACTACTCATCTCTCGACACCCAAGAGAAGAAAAGGAGATGGTCCCTTGGTGCATAGAGAGATATATTTCAAGCCAAAGAATTCCAAGGCAACCCCGCCTACTCAAACAGCCTTCTCACCTGCATTGATGGCTGGCGCAGAGGTTGATGTGGTTGATTTTGAGCTGGGAGAAGATGATTTGATGGACAATGATACATCAATGGATGATGGAAATGTAGACGATGTTCCCACTCCTATGCCCAAATTGAAATCAACCATAATGGGGGGTACTTCCCGTCTCGATGATGGCGGCCCTAGAAATACCAAAAGAAGGGGTTTCAGAAAAGAAACTGACACTGAACACAGTAGTCTCTTTGCAGCTCGAGAGTAGGAAATCCATAGGTCCAAATTAGTTCGTTCTAGGCAGAAGTATTTCACTGTAATGAAATGGTCTCTTGATGCTCCTAGAGATATATTTCAAGCCAAATAATTATTCAATTGCAGGACCACTCTCGTGTTCTCTGGATATACAATTAACATCTTCGGGGATGAGTACCAGAACTCCCACTGGTGCAAGGTATATTCCTACTACTCATATCCTTCCACCCATAATGGACTAATTTGGACCTCTGGAATTTCTAATGAAGCTTGTGTACCTGAAGTCTTCGACTATGAGGAAGTGGTCTCTTGGTGTGTCCTAACTTTTAGTTTCAGGCTCTTCTGCTTGCCCTGTAATGTTTTTCGTCTTATTTCTCACATGAAGCTTGTGAGAACTATCAATTTTACCATGAGGATGGGTTCTTATGTCCTCCTGCTGTTATAACCCTAAATTGCACTATCCCTGCTTACCTGGCATCAGGCCAACTCATGCCTCTTCTTAGCCAAAGCCATGCTGAGTAACTCCTCAAAAAACCCTTCAAAACAAGTAACCCGCGCCCTAACTTCTCACTGGGCGCGGGCATCCGCCTGCTGTCTTCTTACTGCACGCG